>OX465106.1:18618775-18625475 GCA_949987565.1 Luidia sarsii
ACTTTTTATAATGGAATGACCAAAGTAATTTCTCACTTTTCCAGCTCGGAAAAGTCTAGGCTTTGTCGAAAGCATCTTGCAATTATGTTGAGAGAGCCACAGCAGGATGTGTTGTAATATTTCATACAAGTTTAGCACCGGTCGTTACCAAACAAACAGCAATATGTATCAATACTCAGTCACTTTTTTTACGACAGGAATTACCAATGTGAACACTCACTTTTTCAGAATAGTTACTGAGTTGTTCAACAGAATCTTGGATTTGGTGGGGAGTTGTGCCCTTTTCTTAAAGTGGGGTGGGAAAATAAAAATGAGTCATTCAAGTACTTTCTGTTTTCCTAAAAACTTTGCTTCCTTGAAAAGTGAGGGTGGAAAATTTGATGAAGCATGTGACAGTTAAGCAGGCCTGATGTCGGGATCCTAGGCAGGCCAAGCTCAAAGGACTGTATACATGTCAGGCTGTTGTACTCAGCAACTCATTTGCTCTTTAGTACTGTATTTTTTTTACAACATTCGATGAATATTGGTACAATAACTGCTGGCTGCTGGATACATTTCCCCAAAAAACACACCCCCATATTGTCTTCCATACACAAGGATGGTACCTGTGAACCCATGTATGGAAAGTATCAGAGAAGTGCAAAAAAGGACTAATGTTATCATATCATCAAATCATGTTAAATTCCCATGCCTAATCCCACTGTATTTCAACCCACATCGAAAGATGGACACACGGTCATGCCAGCATATATTTCAGAATAATCTGAACAGATGTCCTGCAAATCCGAGGATCACCTGCTTTAAACCCTGCCAGTGTGAGAATCCCAAGGTTTGGGAAACATTCAAGGATGTTTTATTGAAAGCACGTAAAGTGAACAAGCCCGGGTTTTTTTCAGTAATGCATGGAAAGAGAGAAAGGAGAGGGAGAGGGAGAGGGAGAGGGAGAGGCAGAGGCAGAGGGAGAGGCAGAGGCAGAGGCAGAAGGAGAGGGAGAGGCAGAGGCAGAGGCAGAGGCAGAGGCAGAGGCAGAGGGAGAGAGAGGTACTGTAGAGGCAGAGGCAGAGGCAGAGGCAGAGGCAGAGGCAGAGGCAGAGGCAGAGGCAGAGGCAGATAGAGGCAGAGGCAGAGGCAGAGGGAGAGGCAGAGGGAGAGGCAGAGGCAGAGGCAGACGCAGAGGGAGAGGCAGAGGGAGAGGCAGAGGCAGATGCAGAGGCAGAGGCAGAGGCAGAGGCAGAGGCAGAGGCAGAGGCAGAGGCAGAGGCAGAGGCAGAGGCAGAGGCAGAGGCAGAGGCAGAGGAGAGGGAGAGGGAGAGGGAGAGGGAGAGGGAGAGGGAGAGGGAGAGGGAGAGGGAGAGGGAGATGGAGAGGGAGAGGGAGAGGGAGAGGGAGAGCGAGGCAGGGGCAGGGGCAGGGGCAGGGGCAGGGGCAGGGGCAGGGGCAGAGGCAGAGGCAGAGGCAGAGGCAGAGGCAGAGGCAGAGGCAGAGGAACAGGCAGAGGCAGAGGCAGAGGGATGTGGAGGAGAGAGAGGGAGACTGCATGCACCAGTAGGCATCTGCACCCGATATATGTGCAATTATTTGCAAAGATATTTGCAAATCACAACTTTTTTCACAGAATTTTGCGCACATAGCCCTACATGTATTTGCGAATCGTAAATTTCTTTGCGTTTTTTTTTTTTTAGCAAATATTTGAAATACTGCAAATATCTTTTGCAAATATTTACGATTTGCAATGTCCCTTCTGCACAATCATAGAAAATCAATTGACTACACTAGGACTTGAACCCACAATTCTGGTTTAACGTACAAGTGCTCTACCACCTAAGGTCTCCAGTCATTAGGTAAGGGGCTGAGGGCCATGTCATTTACAGTCAACTTTCTTTGCTTTGTATAATTATGTACTTGTCCCTCTTCGGCCAATAACTTGAAACAAGTAGAGTTGTTGGGTTTTTTTTTTATCATGTTTTGCCCGTCAAATAATCAAATTCAATTTTCAGTCCAGGCTGGTGTCTAAATGGTTTTGGCTAATGCGTGGAGGCGCCAAACAGGAAGTCTCTGTATTGATCCCTGCCATGTGCAGTGCCACAGGCAATCTGTCGCAGGTACATGTAAAGTGAACTCTGTGAAGAAGCGCTCAAGTTCAGTGACTGTGCGTTGCCTCGTACAATGGGGGAGGAGAAGGAGGGGGGGGGGGAAGCAAGAGATTATGTGGAAGAGGAAGAGGAAAGGAGTAAGATGTTTTTTTTCATGTCCCTGAGGGAGAGACTGTAATCTCCCTTGTGTTATAATTACATGGCCACAGGGGAGTAGTGTGTGATGACAGGCAAGCTGAAAACTACAACCACTCGACGTGTGCGCGCATGGAACTATGGAACTGTAGACGATAGAGGGCTAGCATCAATTGCATTTTTTCTCTGTTTTTGAATTTGATTCATATCCAAGATGAGATCCTGGCAGGAGTTTTCTCTGAGGCCTCTTCGGTAAGACATTCTGCCTTGGAGGGAGGTCCTACTAGGATCGAAATCGAAATGTCAGGCCCACTATTTTTTGGTCAAGGTTTCTATGCTTCGGTTGCTTCTTGTCTGCAGGCAGTATTGGCAGCATTTTTGCTTCGAATTTCACAATGTGCTAAAGGGAAAATGCCACATTTTGGTTGGTATGTTGTCAACCCTATGGTTAAGTAAATGAATTTCCATCTGCTAAAGGAAGCATTCGAAAGATCCTTGCAGAGTACTGGGTATATTTTTCATACATGTAGTGTGTAAACTAGCACCGAGCATTCAGTGTTTACCACGTCGAGTAAGGGCAAAACCTCTTTGAATTACATTCTCCTCGACGCAAACATCATGTTATATCTATGAAACTTAGTATAGGCATCTTGTGTATTTTCACATATAATCAGGCGATTAGATCATACATGAATGCTCTTTTGTAAGTCGTGTTGAAACTTAGACGAATCTGCCAATTCAAGGGTGTCGCAAGACTTTACTTCAATAACACAGTCAAGTGGAAGGTTTGGGGTGACACCACGTGAGACATTTCATTTTCAGACTCATTGTGTACTTTGCCCGTAAGTGTATAACTCCACATTTTTGTGCTTCAAATGTTTTGTCTTTGGAGCAAGCTGTAAAAGCTGTAAAAGCCACGTTAGAAATATCCTGTTGAGGTTGCCCTAAGATTGTGCCCTGATTGTAACTTTTATTGGAACCCAAGAAAGGCATGTGCCACAAACCAATACTGAAAGCACTGACCTCTCTTATATGAGCTCCTTCCAAAATCTCTTCTCAAACAAGCCACAGTTGAGACACTCTATCGTTTATTCATGAAATTTCGACCAAAACAAGGCCACTCTAGGTTTAGGGCTAAGGGAGGAAGGTGATAAGGAGGAACTCAGGAAAGCTGGAGATATTCCTCTTTAAAAATGGGCCAGATCATAAAAAGGTGGGAAACATGAACTGCGATGTAAGGTGCAAACTGTCAAGGCAATACGGGGGTTCAGGGTTGCCATTTGTGTATGCAGTGATCAAAACAGACAGCACTGCATTTCCGATGCCTGACCTACATGTACATTAACACGCTCCAACGCCGATCACATTATTCGTTTCCCGGGGTTGTGAGGAGAGAGAGCCCCGGAAGGTGTCTCAAGGCCCAAGACATCATTAGTGCAAGGGGAATTAGGGAATTAGGCTCAGCCAAGAAGCAAGCCACTTCAGTTCCTGGCACAGCTGGGTGAGATGTACCTTGGGTCCCAACTATATTAGTATTCATGTGGTACGACAATATTTCACTCATTAAGGGTGATTTGCACTGACAGCATATGTGACCCGGCACAGCGACATGAGGAATATCCCACCAAAACACTTTTCGAGTAAACAACGCCTGAAGTCAAATCATCTTCTCAATTCGATAAAAAAAAATTGTTTTTTTGTGTGTATTTTCGGAAAGTTTATGTATTGGAGGTTATTATGTTCAAAATCCGTCTCTAAATGTTGAAAAAACGAGGATTTCGGGGGAGTGTTTGTGTACTGTTTTCATGAAAATGTAAAGTTCCTGCCTTTTTGAATGGCCGCTTTTGAGGAGTTAGAATGGTGCTGCTATATTGTGTCTGGTACCAAATGAACGAGCGAAGTCCCCTTGTACTATTTACAACAAAGATCACACGGAAATAATTTTTATTTTTTATATCATTTGAAAGCTAATGCTATACTCTTTTACATCATTAGAAAATCTCAAAATCTCAAAAGTGGGGGTTACTCCTCATTATGCTGTGCCGGGTCACATTTGTGTAGCTTGCTAACTTTTTGACTTCAGAGGCCAAAACTCGTGTGTTCTCTGTAATATTCCATTTTGTAAGAAAGCTGCAGCTGCAAAGATTTACACTGGAATGGAGGACCCAGGGTTTCAGTCCTGAGAAAATTACTTCTTGAATCGAAATGCTAGGCTTTCTAAATGTATGTAACTTCCTTTTGCATCATTTGAGTGAGAAATCAGTTTAATATCAAAAGTCATTAAACAAATGCTTTAAAAAAGATCATTCACTAACTTCTAGTAAATTTTTCCATCAAATTGATTGCTGCTCTTCAAATTCCTATTCCAAATATAAAAAAAAATTGTTCTGGTTAAACAGTCATGTATATCATCTGCCATAATGCCTTTTCCAATTACCAGTGGCTGTACAGACCACAATAGACCAAGAAAAATGCAAAAGGACAAGCAGGACGGATCTGCCTAAAACCAAACTGGCAAGTGTCTAAATGCAGTCTCATGGAAGAACTGGGCCATGCCCTAGAAATTGCCCACGACCGAATACATTTGCAATGCCAAATGCCCCTGCACTTAATACTTCACATTGTCAAAGGGCTCCAGAAGATGCCCTGACCTGGTGTTTATCTCTGTCAGTGGCCTGTGTATGTGAGCACCCATGGTCATGCTCTGAGCACTGAGAGGTCACCCCAACCTTCTACACTGGGGGCGAGGATGTGTTTGTCTGTCCTGGAACCATGCTAATAGGAGGTTGGGGATGAGGGGGACAGAGAACTGCACAATGCCATGGAACCGTGTACGACACATCCTGAAAGACTTTCCTCCCCCACCCCAACTGACCTGGAAGTACTAAGATAGGACCTAAGAGGAAGGAGCAAGAGAGAGAGAGAGAGAGAGAGAGCGAGAGAGAGAGAGAGAGAGACAGAGACAGACAGAGAAAGAGAGATCTAGGGAGAGAGAGAGATCGAGAGAGAGAGAAAGAGAGAGGAGAGAGAAAGAGACAGAGACAGAGACAGAGACAGACAGAGAAAGAGAGATCTAGGGAGAGAGAGAGAGAGAGAGAGAGAGAGAGAGAGAGAGAGAGAGAGAGAGAGAGAGAGAGAGAAAGAGAGAGGAGAGAGAGGGAGAGAGAGAGGGAGAGAGAGAGGAGAGAGAGACAGAGACAGAGACAGAGACAGATGGATCAAGAGAGAGAGAGAGAGAGAGAAGGGGGAGAGAGTGAGAGAGAGAGAGAGGAGAGAGAGAGAAGAGGGAGAGAGAGTGAGAGAGAGAGAGGAGAGAGAGAGAAGAGGGAGAGAGAGTGAGAGAGAGAGAGAGAAAGGGGAGGGAGAGAGAGAGAAGGGGAGAGAGAGAGTGAGAGAGAAAGAGAGAGAGAGGGAGAGAGAGAAGGATAGAGAGAGGGGAGAGAGAGGGAGAGAGAAAAAACAGAGAGAGGGGAGAGAGGAAGAGAAAGGGAGAGAGTAGAGATTGGGAAAGAGAGATGAAGAGAGAAAAAGACAGAGAGAGGGGGAGAGAGGGAGAGAAAGAGGGACAGAGGGGAGAGAGAGGGCAAGTCATAGCAAGATTAAATGACCGCATCTTCCCTCCCCTCCCTCCTTCCCTCCACTTCAACACCTGTTCCTATGAGACCTTCAAACAAGGCCATATAGAATTACCAATAACAGCAGCCCATCCAGGCATGCAGCAGGTATGGATGTATGAAAATAACTTGAGTTAAGAGTGTTCTCAAAAAGCCTGGCACATTATGCAGAAAGATTGTGCAGCACTACCTGTAAGCACCTAACAAATTCATCTGAAAGCACCGCTTACTTTTTTAATTCTCCTGATCTGGATTTTCCAAATACTGTGCGCCCTCTGTCTCTCTTTTCAAACATCCGAGCAGATCTAAAAATCATTTTTTTTCCCCTGATAGCAAGAGTGTACCATGAGTGCCTCTGCCTTTGAGAAAGGTCCTGCTAGGATTGAAACGTCAGGCCCACTAAATCTTAAGAGAGTCTACTGACTTTGAAAACATATTGTTTCACATGAGATAACTGCTTCCATCTCACAAAACTTATGCTGCTCTATTTGTCCATACATTTTCCCCCAGAATAGTCAGTGGAGCCAGTCCATTGAATTTCAATAAGGCTGATAATGATTCATGCGGATGCATTCCATAAGGGGCTACAACTACCTCCAGGGATTTCTTAGTTACAGTCTCAGTTCTAATGGAAAAATAACAGTTAGCTGATGGAAAGTTTGTGCCTTGGAGAGAAGAAGGATATTGTAGGAAAACCCAAGGCTTCCACACACTGTCATAAATCCTAACGAGTCTAATGCAATTCACCATCTCAATGGATACACCCTGATCCTATTCCCGGAATTAAAGCTTAATGCACTTGCCAATACGATTCTCCGGCTGCAGTTAGGATCCCCAACAGACTCCTGCAACGGACCC
>OX465106.1:18625675-18723175 GCA_949987565.1 Luidia sarsii
CCTGAAAACTCCCGTTTCCGATGGAGGGTTCTCAGAATTGACGGGAGTTTTTGGCCTCAAATACTGAACACTGCTTGGGGGAAAGGTAAAGGTGAATGTTCCACTCTGCATTCTGCACAAGGTATTCACAGAACCCTCCACTTGAGCCTATGAAGTGGAAGTTTGACTATATACAGTACGGTCTACGGGTTGAATGATAGGCACAATGTAATGCTTCTTCCTCATTCTTTCACTAATCATAACATAGACCAGGGACCAATTTCATAGAGCCACTTAAGCACCAACATTTGAAAAATCTTCCTCAAAAGAATCAGGTTGCAAGCCAAAGTTCAACTTGTATTTCATGTGAAGCAACCAACAGTAGAATACAAGTCATGTGGACACCACACGTACAACAAGCATCAAGCGAGATATGGTTGGCAATCTCATTTTAACCAGGGGAGAAATGTCTTACTTTAATAGCGGATTTTCACCCTTAAATCCCCTACACAACATTGGTCGAGGTAAAAGAATAGCATCCATACATTGTCTGATCCAACATATGCATGAAATAGCATGCCTGTGAAAATTTCAGCTCAATCCGCCAACCGAGTCTTGAGAAAATCGTGAAAAACGCTTCATTTGTTTCGCAAAAATGCAGCATTCAATGCCGTACTGTTCCAAAAAATTGTTGAGATCTCGGTGAGACTTAAACTATTTCTTTTACTCTTTTCTCCCAAAATACAACATTTTAGGTAGAAATATTTCAGTGAGAGGTTTCTACTATAACCATCTTCAAACTGTTTCAGTTTTATGTAAATCTGTGAACATTTCTGTTTTTCGATCTTACCAATGTTGTGTAGGGGCTTTAAATTAAGTACCGGTACCTTTAGTAGGGTTGCAAAAATTGCAGCAGGTGTGCCCATTATGTTTGCCAGAGTGCCAGTACACTGATGTCAGTGGACACAAGAGCAATAAGTACACTCAATTAGTAAGTGTCGGCCAAATCAAACACTAAGAAAGATGGGAATCACAGGAGGCTCAGGTGGGGTGGAAGGGCCGGCCACTCTTTCTCTCCAGTCCACGACTTATCACTTTGACCACTGTCTGGGCAGAATGGTTGATTGTAATCCACACAGCATCTGGTACCGATTTTAAGAGACCTAGCTGATGAAGCTGTGATCCTGGACAGATTATGGATCCATGCATATACACACACCCTCCAAATTTGTTAGTTGATTAATTCAGTCTCAGTATGCACTGAGGTGCTTGGATTACCATCCTGCTATGACTTGATAAGACTAGATTCAAAGTTATGGGTATGGCTATGGCTATGGCTATGGCTACAGTGCATCTGCCTGCACAGAAGCTTAGGCTGTGCATAGAAATGTTCCTAATAGAAGCCACAGCCACGTGTCGGGAGCCAGTGATAAGGCTTGGTCTTTTCTGGTCCACTAGAGTTCCCCAACGACCTCAGACCTTCTTATTCCTCCATGCTCAGACCCCAAAATCATTTTTTTCGTCATTACAATGTGGCCCATGGTTAATAGCCAAATTGTGTCTGGTAAATTTACATTCCAATAAATTGGAATAGCCCTCATGATGCATCATATAGATATAACAATATGATTTATGTAATATGAACAACCTCAGGATGCAGATTAGTGTAGTTTGGTGAAGCTGCCATGCAAAGTATAGCCAATCGCATTGCGTCATTTAGCGTACTTTGCCACAATGGAGTATAATCCATTAAGACAATTTTCTCTGATCTTGTCATTTCACTGTTGCAAAGTCATTAGCGAGAATTTTTTTTTTCAATGCAACTGGCAGCTAAACAAGAACAAAGGAATGTTCAAAGGCACCAGAGTCTGTTATATTTTGCTTAACATCTTTTCCATCCGAGAAAAGGAAACTTACTGGAACATTTTCATCAATTACCGTAGGAGAAACGTACCTTTTGGCCTTGGGGGTGGGTGTGCCAGTCAGAAGCAATTAGTCATTAACTGCTGTATGTCTCCAGGGATAGTTTCCAAGCAATTTAGGCAGTGGGGGAAACTTAATTGACTAGACAAGGGGATTCTAGCGAGAAGCCGGATAGCCGACACACTGACAAGTTTATGCAAGGTTTATTCAGACTCTCTCGTGTACAGAATGTATTGCCTTTGGCTTGTCCCTCATTTTTTTTAGGCGGCCATATTTGATGATTCCTTGACCTCGGCATCAAATGGCACACTTGGGGCCAAGTTTATGTAAAACTGTACCGAGAGACTGTTTCTGGCAGGACAATGGGAGCAGAGCAAGGCCAACCTACATTGTACATCAGGTATTTCAATCCCTAACATAGGCCTACATGTACTTCTAAGGTGCTTTTTACCCTAACCCTGAACGGCACCAGAGAGGCCGACTCTTCATTCTTTTGTCAAATGTCATGCACACAAAGCACACGGGGACAAAAGTGGAAAATAATACAAGGGCGGAAAAGAGTGAGGAGCACTTAAGAAGCCTCGCCATCTTTCTGCCTGAATTCAAGTTGTAGTCGATTTATCATTCTCCTCGTCAGCACTCTAGCTCGGTTCCTTGATGCCCTCAACCACTGCCCTTCAAAAGCCACTCAAGTTTTTGGACCCCTTATTATCCATTATCATATCACATGGTCTGGGCCCAGTTTCATAGAGCCGCTTAAGTGTGAAAATCTACTAAGTGTGAAAAGACATCATCGTATGTGTTAATAGGATTACGTACAGACCACATTGCGGTGTGGACTCAATTCATTTTGACCTGTAATCCACTCTTAATTACTTGCCATGAAACAACAGTACAGTTTTGGTTTGCAAGGAGATGCCATGAATGATTTCAAATTTGTGTGCTTAAGCAAATTTGGGCGCTTAAGCAGCTCAATGAAATTGGGCCCCTGGTCTTAGCGAGACTGTGACAGGGCGAGACCAATTTGAGGCACGGCTCAGAATTTGGCCTGATAGAAATGCAAAGAGCATTTGATGACAGACTGCTAAATTCTCTGGGCTTATAGCAGGCATGAAAGATTTTGTGCTTTGTGCTCTTTCCCACGGCAATCCCTCCTTCACTCAGCAGGATTTGTAGCACAGGGGCTGCCTTCCTAGTTCCTTCAAGACAGCAGATAAGGGTGTGTCCCATAATTACCCATGAGGGAGGTTCGCTGCACCTCGGCAAGCAGTCGAGCAACCTGTCCACGTGAGCACGTGAGTTCCCTCGGAGGGCAGTGGCGGCGGCAATGTGCTTACTGCTCACCCTCTCAAGGTGAGACTCGATACCTGGCTCTTCGATCCAGGACTGATGTGCCCAAGGAGCTAAGTAGGCCGACAGGAAGCGGCATGTCACGGTGACAACAAGGATGGGGGTGGGGGGAGGTGGCGTGGAGAGAGAATAAAAAGCCCCTAAGATTCTAAAGCCGAAAAAAGAATATCATTAAACTCTCTGAAGCTACTGCCCATGAGGAATCGGAGGCATTATTTTGATTCCAGTTTGTCCAGTCTTTCAACCCCGTTCCCCAGAATGCTGACATGAGGAGACCGCTGGCACATTCCATCACTATAGCCACTACCAGCAAGGCCCCTCTGTCATCATTTCCGTAACAATTGAAACTGGCTGTGGGCGATCTCCTCGTGGGGGAGATTGATTCCCAATTTGAAGATTAGAATGTGGCGGTGAGGTAAACAATCTTGGGGAGGAAGCTGGCCAAATTGCAAATTCAATGCGTATTTTGTTAATGACGTCTCATCTCATTGTATGTCAGGGCATGGAGAAAGGAAACCGTGGTCGGGGTTAGTGAAAGACATTAAAAAAATTCCTGAGCTTTGTTTATCAACCCCTCGATCCTTAACATGGTGATTAATTGCAGTTTTCTGTTAGAGTACATCACATTGCCTTCCTATACATCATTAGTGTATTCCCTACTATCACAATAAACAGGACCTTGGAAGATGAATCCGTGCTCACTAAGGGCTGGTATCTGACAACAGCAGTGGTTTGCTATCTTTAGTTCTCCACGCTTCACCGCTCCTCCAAGCCCT
Source organism: Luidia sarsii (assembly GCA_949987565.1). Classification (NCBI taxonomy): domain Eukaryota; kingdom Metazoa; phylum Echinodermata; class Asteroidea; order Paxillosida; family Luidiidae; genus Luidia; species Luidia sarsii. Next base: position 18,629,704 of record OX465106.1, read on the forward strand.
ACAAAACCCCTGATGATAGTTGGAATCCAGCAGTCTCCTGACGACGAGCAGAGTACACACTGCTTGAAACGTTGAGTCACCGGCTCTTTTTAGAGCCACACCCAGTCTCAAAAGAGATGATACACATGGTGTCACCGCAAACCAATTAATAATTATCTTTAGTTCTGCCTTTGATTCAACTTTTGAGGATGAGAGAGTGGGAGAGGGAGAGAGGAAAGGCACCAGTCACAAGCAATTCAACCATTAACTGCCATATATCTCCAGGAATCATGCCCCTCATTTGCATTCAGATACAAACAACCATTCGTTGTAAACCTGGCTACGGCAGCTCATCGGGGACCACACAAAGATAATGCAGCTTTTGCAATGAAAATTCTTAAAAAAATAAAGGAAAAACTGACTGGGAACTTGTCAACAATTACTGATGACAGTTAAACTGCATAAAACATGCAGCCTTTGATGGCCATCATATCAAGAAAGAGGGTACTGTTATGCTCTCCATTCCTGTTCCATATACATATATAATCAGGGTACATATTTATTCACATTGCCATGACATCAACCCTGTCTTGGAAATTTGTTCAACGGCTGGGGTGGGCAGCTTCCAAATTCAATTTTGATAGTGGGAGTAATGAAACCAAAATGAAAAACACTGCACCTCACTTATTCATCAATTGTCCATGTTTATGCACTGATTTGTATTTTCATTCTTTTCATTCACAATAATTATATCATGCTCAATGCCATTTCCCCCTAAAACACAATCAAACAGTGAATATTGGAAAGCAAACAAAATTCCGGTCTCGGTTTTGTCTTGATTATGAAAAACAACGTACGGGAGAATGCCTCAAGCTTTGTCTCACACAATTCATGGCACTATTTCTTTTTACCTTTCGCAGATGAAAATTGTGCCAGACTTCTCTGCTTTACCTTGGGCCAAAAAAACCAAAACACAAACATCAGGTCCGCCTTTAAGAAAGGTCCTGCTGGGATCAAAATGTCAGGAGCATTATTTTCAGTGTAGCATTGCAAGCCTCTCTACAAACTAAAATGAGCAAAATGCCAACCTGAAGAATTAGGAAGGCTTGACATTTCAATCCAAGCAAGACGGTTATCAGAGGCAGAATCAATTCTGCAATTGAGGTCCTGCTGCTAGGATCAAATTTTAATGACACGCTGAAGGGGGAAAAAATGCTTTGGGTTGTATGATTGTTCAGTATGAACATTGTCAATACAATACATTGTCAATACAAAATGACAATTTTGAAGTCATTTAAAGGCCAATAAATTATTGGGAAGATCGGAAAACATCGATGTCTATAGATTTTCTTCTAATTTACACAGTTTGTAGATGGTCATGAATCCTCATGTTGAAATTGTATGGTCTGGGATGCTGTACTTTTTGAGAAATCTTCACACAAACATCGACAAATAGTTTATTACTCGCGAGTAATAAACTATTTCTTACACTACAGAACAGTGCGAAAACTGTGACTTTTTTTGCCTTTTTCTACTTTCTCAGTTTACCATTTGAGCTAAAACCTTCAAATGATTTCTTGTTTGGAATGTTTAATGGTTTAACACACAAACTGTGGCAATCCTTTGACCTTTACCAATGTTGTATAGGGCCTTTAAGTCATGAAAGCAGTATGCCACAGCTTTGCAGTACTCAGTATCAATTATCTAAGTAAAATGAGATTTGAAGGTTTGCATGGTTAGTAGCAGGATCAGTGATTTATGGTAACACCAAGTAAATTATCTGTTGTGAGTGTGTGTGGTTCAAAAGAGAAATTGCAAGGGTGTTACTGCAAATCTTTCACTTATTCTAATGGAAGTAAAGGAACAGTGACTAACAAAAGTTTCAAATATCAAAAATTAGACAAACTAGACCCTGTGCGACACTTGAGCAGCATTAGCATGACAGAAAACAGAAAGGAAAAGGAAGGTATCTGTCGCTGTGAGGGAGCGTCATACGGACTCTTCTCGAGGGGAATCGTCACGGGCCCATGATTGAAGACTGTTTTTCAGTGGGGTATACCTTACAATTTTCTTACGCCAGCAACCACATCACGCTGTGTGTCAAATTGCAAACCAGCCCTGCATCAGCATCCAATCCAATCAGACAAGAAGATCACATCAGTGCACCTCAGGAAGAAAAGTCCTCATCACGGCCAAAAAGAAAAAGTCCAGAAGTGGGTGGAAACACTAGATTTTGACACTCTAGATTTTTTTTATTTATTTATTTTTTAACAGAAAAATGATCCGCAGGGAAGGAGGAGTTGAAGGAATGTTAGGTTTAGCTGTGGATTGACATTCGAGAACCACTTGTCCCTCTGATATGTGTACTGTGAGAGCAAGGCAGGGGTTCTGTGACAGGATCTTTTTCAGTGGGACAGTGGTATGGTGTGAGGTAGGGGCACAGCATCCACATTCATAACCACAAGTGTGCCACACGAAACGGCAGCCCCCAGCAAAATGCACACCCCCAAAATATCAAGGGTTCTAGCCTCGCCTTCAAGAGTGCCCTGTGTCAAGTGAGTCAACATAAAGCACTATTTCAGAGCCATATTTGAGGGAATCATTTACAGTTCAGCAAGACAAAAACAACATCAGTATACTGTTTGAGGATCAAGGGGTTGATCTAGCAATGCCTCTACCCTAACTTGCACTGCAATGGATAGCCCATTGTACTGTTGTGCATCTTATGAAGTTATAATCTTCAAAGGAGAAGAGTGCCGGATGTTGCAATCCTAGCAGGACCTTTCACAAAAGCAGAATGATTCTGCCTTTGAAAAAAGTCCTGCTTGAATTGAAAAGTCAGGTCCTGTACATGTACTTGTTTCAAATTTCAATATTTTTGGGGGTCAGTAGGCCAAAGCAGTTTGCAACATTTGTGTATGTTGTATCACTTGTATGTATCATAAGTTTCCACAAAATAGCATTGGCACATGTTAACGAGGAAATCCAATACATGAACTAAGGATTCTGTGCTCAAAGGAATCAGCCAGGAATTCCGTGGCTGTCCTTGGGTGTACTTAATGAAATTTGAAGCTAAGGGATTTTAATGTGGTCAAGATGTTGAAATCATACCGATGTTCAACCGCTTTCCTAAAGTCTCCCACCTCCACATCTTTTCCAGGCTAACCAGCGTGATAAACCTTAACCATCTGAAGAGAACAACACTTCCGTCTTTCATCACAAGGGCATAATTCCACAACAGTGTACATTGATCGACTGGCGGTCATCTGAAGGTGCGAGGGAGAAGCTACTGTATATATGGTGGCAAAGAATGGGGTGTCACACCCCCCCCCCCAATCCCTCTCTCTCTTTCTCGTTCCTTCAACGACTCCAGTTCTCTCCTCGACAAGATTGCAATGCTGGTGGGGGAAATGCCCCACTGACATGTTTCACCACCAATGTGAATGCATAATATGGGGGCCAAGTAAGTGAGAGGGGGAAGAGATAAAGAGAGAGGGGAGAGCCTGGAGAGAGAGAGAGAGAGAGAGAGAGAGAGAGAGAGAGAGAGAGAGAGAGAGAGAGGGGGGAGACAGAAAGACAGACAGACAGAGAAAGAGGGAGAGAGAGAGAGAGAGAGAAAGAGAGAGAGAGAGAGAGGGGGGGGACAGAGAGACAGACAGACAGAGAAAGAGGGGGAGAGAGAGAGAGAGAGAGAGAGAGAGAGAGAGAGAGAGAGAGAGAGAGAGAGAGAGAGAGAGAGAGAGAGAGAGAGAGAGAGGGAGTGAGAGAGAGAGCAAGAGATAGACCTCGGGCAGGATTTATTCTGTTGACCTCTTGTTTACCGGTGCTTGACCGATGAGTAGCGAGTCCATTTCCTGGTCCCTGTGGATGTTGTTTGTCAACTATTTTCACCATGTCAAATGATTGCCTACAGCGTGACTGGATGCTTTAAAAAAAAATGCAACATCTCTTTCCCGGACTGCCTTTCTCATGTTTAAGCTCCGAGTCTCTCGGTTCTCTCAGACCTCCGACAACTCCGACAACTACAATTTAGATAGCCTGGCACTTCAATTCTTACAATTGTTGGGAAAAAAGGGTCCTGCAAGGATCGAAGGACTCAATAAGCATTTCACAACATACTTGTATTGTTGTACATTTCATGATTTATGCTGACATATTGCTGACAATTGCCATTCATTTCTGCAAATCTCAAGTGGAATGAATGTGGCTAGTCCTCATGCTATTTTTTTTCTCTTCAAAACGAATCTCCCCTCAAACGGGAGAACCAATGGATACATTAGAATGAGTTTTTGAAACATATTTTTTAATCGGTAGTGTAAAAGTGTTCTTGTGCTAGGATGGTTAGTGAGGTTAACCGCTTGAAGTGAAATTTATTTCTGTCATGAGATCTGTTGTGTGCAATTGTTCAGGTCTAAAATGATTTGTCACTTTGTCAAAAAAAACCTGGGCAACAAAGTGGCGAAAGTAGAGCAGACTGCATTTCCAAGAAATCAAGCTTGAAGTGGTCGGGAAAGACAAAATGGTTTCTGAGCAACCAAAGAATGCATGGGGAATCTAAATATTGACCACAAAGGGAAAGAAAGAAAGATTGGATATAAAGGAAAATATCACTATTGCTGCTCTTTACAAAAAACATGAAAACAATGACTACTGATGAATGTCTTTTCAGAATTGGTTTCACTGCCCAATCTTATTGTGAATCTGACTTGCCGTGATGGTAGCCAAAGGTGTGGTTGTTGAACACATCAGATCACAAGTAAATTGGAGCAGTCTATAAATGGGACAGAGACCTTGGGCATTCCTGCGGCAGGATTCTAAAGACGTTCAAACTGGAAGACGCATCTATCAACACTAAAAAGAAAAGATGCTTTCCAATTTAACTTAATGAGAAAGAAAGAAAGAAAGAATCATCCTGAAATGTCAGCCAAATGTCAGAATGTCCCACTTTGGGGTTAAGGATGTCTCGGCGTGGCGGGGAAGATCACACCCAATTGTGACTTTTGTATCCTGCCAACAATTGGGGAAGCTATTTTGCTCTTCAGCCAGGGAAAATGTCACGTCCATTAACTGAAGGATCTAATCAGAAGGTGTGCCCATTATGAACATACACGGCGCACAGAGTGAGCATTCTACTCCCATGATGTGACCTTGTCAATTTTTAGTCCAGCCAAAGCAGGTCCAACCGAAAAAAAAAAGACTTTTCTAACAGCCTTTACTGTATAATGAACTTTTTGTCCAACGACAAATCACCACCTTCATGGGTCAAACAGTATTTTGTCCTATTTCTTTTCTTGCTTTTTAACTTTCCGTAAGATATATTGATGCATATTCAGTTCATGTTCATGTATGTTCATGTATTTCATGGGCACTGATGAACTACATAGTTTCAATGTGAATGAGACACCCAAAGGTTATTCCAAAGACTCCACGCTCCAATGCTTTCCATAACACTTCTAAGCACTGATGATGGTTGGAATCCAGTAGTCTCCAGACGAAGGGCAGAGTAAACACTGTCCGAAACGTCGAGTTACCAGCTCTTTTCAGAGCCACACACTCCCTCTCAAAACGAGATGTGTTACATGGTGTCACCGCAAAAACTTCCACTTGGCACTTCCTTCATGCAAACCTTCAAGTCTCATCTACATGTATTCCAAAGAATGCTTATGGCGGGTTTCCAAAATGAGCTCCCCACGATTTTCTCGGTTGTAAGATAAGTGTCAAATCAGAATCAGTATCAAATCCAAACCGTTTGCTGTGCAGCAAAATTAACAATTCCATCCAAAGCAGACCCTCTCTCAAACGAATCCCAAAGTTAATACAGTGACTGATCAAAACAAGCAAATCAAAACAAGCAAAACAAGCAAATCAAAACAAACACACGAATTTCAAGAACACTCTTCGTATGGGACAAAATAGGTTTGGAAGAAATCAGTTCTGACATAGTTGATATTTTTGTTAGGGGGTGGAGGAACCCTTAACCCAACTCCTGTGGTCAGCCAATAATTGGATGGGGCACTTCCCATGGGCAAAGCTACACGCACCTACTACTACTGGTCGTACATGGCACGGACTAATTAAAAAACAATAATGCCGCGGGCCTTTGCATGAAGCAAAGAAAAACAACTGCAGAACGTTGGTGGTCAATATTAAATAAAAATATCCCCTCGAAATTCATTAAGTTGAATATGCCATTAAAACAATAGCAGTAGAAACACAAATATGGTTCTTCATTTAATCGAAAAAGGGAGAGAGAGAGAGAGAGAGAGAGACCATGGTCAACATTTCCAGTGCAGTTGGGGTGGTCAGGGCAGACATTCTTCTGTTTTAAGTACAGTCATGCTTTGAATTTCATTTCATTTATTTTCATTTCATTTATTTCGGCAGGACATAAAACAACAATAAAACAGATAAAATGCAAACACTAATATCATACAATGTGAAATACAACATACAAGTCAAGGAAAGCTGATTAAAGTATCCTTTTTTTTTCTTATTTGTGCGATCTTAAGATGATCCATGAGTCAACATTCATCTTAGAACTAAACAAAAAGAGATTATTTGCACATGATGTCACCACAAACTTTTCTTGACTTCACATAAAACAATCATGCATGCATTTTTCTTCTTTTGAACATACAAAAAAACTGTTGCAAACTGCTCACTGACTAAAATGACCTGCAGTGCATAAAACTAAAAAAAAAAAATAGAGGGCCTGACGTTTCGATCCTAGAAGAACTGAAACAGATTTCAGTGACAGTGCTCACTGTCTTCACTTCTGCATTTCATCCTTCATTCTTTCTTGGATTCCTTACGGACTGCATTCCTGCACATTTCATCTCGCCATAGTCTGTCTACCAGCTTTCCTTCTTGGTCACCCTTCTGTCATCTGTATCTCTTCAAATCCCTTTCCATCAGTTTTTGCCGTTCTCACAATGTCAATGAGAAAGGTCCTGCTAAGATGGAAATGTCAGGCCCTCGCATTATAACAAAACGAACAAATAAACACAAAAAAGGTAATTCAACCTTTTTTTAAGTGAACTACGGGAATGAAATTTAAGTGTACTACAGAAATCGGTCAATCTGGGGAAAGATTGTTTGTGTAAAAAAATCTACACGGAATGTTCCATTTAGTATAATGATTGGTTTTTGATTGTTCTTATTCCTATCAAAATCATAAATTAGGTGGACCAGGCAGGTTCTTTCAAAATGATTAAGGTCCTACTAGGATCAAAACATCAGGCTCTCCTGTTTATCTATATTTGCATTTGGGTAATTTTAGTCATCAGTTTGCAAATATTTTGCATATTACTCTGGTCAATTTCAGCACATAAAAGACCTTTCACACCAAGCTGTAGAATACACGGGCCAGACACATCCAGAATAAAAGAAGAAGGAAAGTCTAAAACGAAACCCTGGATATTCAGGAGATGCCATTGAACAAGCTAATGGAGATCTATAATGCACACTCCAGCTATCTACGCCCTAGTCAATTACGGTACCAGTTTAGAAGCCCCATGGTACATGTAGCACACTCAATGCCTCCCCCCTGTCTAGTTTATGCAGATGAAGCTCAAGTCTCACTGGCTACGGAAAGAGAACTGGCAGGTTCTGGAAGAGCTGCAAAAATACGATCCTCCACAAACCCCACCCCCCTCTCTCAACTGAATTAAGCAGGGTGCTGTATCCATTAGCTGCCACACTCAAAGTTAATCTACTAAAAAAAAAGCATCCCCCATCCCTATTGGTTCCGAATTACCTTCCCACATTCTCTGCTCTCTCTTTCCTTTTTATTACTGCTTCGTGTGCCTTTTCAAGGATTGATTGCAGATTTCATTTTCTGACAGGCAGGGCTTGAGATTTTCTGCACTTTCGACAAAGGTACCGGTAGTCTTCCTCCAAAAGGCCTCATCGGTCGAGTTTTGGAGACGGGGGAACCGACAGATTTTGCCCTGCATCTGTGGAACTCTCTGCTGAAAGAGGACAGCTCAGGGCATCAGAGTAACTTCCCCTTTCTTTAAGACGCCATCTCAAAGCTCAGTCACCCATTCCACTCTTCTGACTCCAAAGCCGTGACTGTCCTCTCTGTGGCCATCACCTTTCACTGACTTCTGATATATCTGTGTGTGCATTTATTTTTTTAATTTAGGGGCTATTCTGTAATTAATTTTTTTCGCCCCCTTGTATTTCCGATGCTGTTGCATTACACTAATTATCAGTGCTTGCTGCATTTTGTCCACTCAAACTTTGGTAGCCACCTTTGAATGATAATTTATCTAACTGTGGGTGCATTTCAATACTAGCCCTTGCTGGACATTGTCTGAGGTATTCCAACATTACTGTTTGCCATTTTCTTGGGAAGCCATCTCAAAAGAGAGCTAGAAGGTCTGGTACAATGTAGGTGTAGATTCCTCAATGTATACATGTTAAAGAGAGCCACAGGTCTGAATGACACCAATGAACTAAAATCCACTATGCTGGACAGGCTAGTGTGGGAAAAGTTAATTCATGGAGCATGAGTAGGTAATGTTTGGATGCCCTCGAATTAGTAATAGCAGTAGAAGCAGTACATGTAGCTTTGCTTTATTTTTTACTTCAAATGGTTTATCAACCACTTGGGACATCACCATATTCATCCACCGTTGTGGCCCTCTGGGCACAAGACAGGACGTGTAGGATTTTCTTTAGTTCTGTGTGGGGGCTGTTTCTCTCTAGAACAGCAAACTCCATCGAAATGTCCTCGTAATGACGGATTTCCTCCATGTTGATCCTTGGGCGCTTGCTAGGTAATCATCATCCCGTCGCCAACAATTTCCCCGAAGGACTCAGACTGGCATCGATTTGGAGGAGGACTAATGACTGGGGGAAAGCGCCAGAAGGTGTCCAATACCTGAGCCAGGTTGTCCCTCCTTCCTTTCTCCCCCCACCCCCTTCGTCCCCACTACCCCTCTTCCTTCTCCCAAAATACCAGTAGGACCTCACGTGAAGTCCAGCCGCAACCCCTGGAAACAGGGATTAGGGATTCGTGACCCCAGCAGGATCTTCTTACACCACATGCTCAGCTTACAATTAGCGAGGCATTTGAAGTGCCGGTAGCCGAGTGGTCTGGCCCGGACCTCCACACTCAACACTGCTGCAGTCAATCTACACAAGAGACTGCAGACTTCATCTCCTGTGATGGTTTCTCTATTCTCTAATTTTCTTGGCGCGGATATTGCCTCATTGATCGAGACTCTTCATCATCGGTTCCGCCTCTCTTTGCCATGGGAGTGGAAAGGGTGCCTTTGAGGCTGGAAATGGCTCTATCCATGACTCCATGTGTAATTAGCCTTTGCGTGCTTGATGAGCGCCTCCTAGATTTTAAAGGATCCCCGGTAACCCAAGTTCAAATGATCTGCGGGAAATTCTAAATGATCAAATAATCAGGGATTGATTGGTGGAGTGCCTTTGATGAAATTTCCTTTGTTCATCCCATCCCATAAGGCAGGTACAACTACAATCCTCACCATTCAACTCAGCACAAGTCAAGGCACTTGGCACTTGGCATGTAGGCCCATCGTTTCTCAGTGGTCATTTCCTCCAAACTCATTGCCGACTTTTTTTCAACCGTACGATGACGAATGATGCACAAAACTGTCACAGGACCAATTGCAACGATTATGGGATATCCACCATGGAATCATTTACTGTGGGTTGAATCCATAGAGCTCTATAAATAAACTAGAGTGCGCATTCATTGCGTGACCTGTGCTGACAAGGGGACTGCGACACCATTACCATAGAGGGCAAACTAGACATGATGCGTCGAAGACTGCACACCTACACAAATGTTCAAACACACACGTACACGCGCGATTGCCACTTAAATCTGGGCACTTCGAGCTGAAGTTGCCCTCTTTGGCACTGGCGGATGCGCGTCCATGTTGGCACACGTTCATACCACGCGCTGATAGGAGAGTGCGCACCAAGGTATGCAGATTTCATGTGGAGTGGTCTGCTGCAGTGAGTCCAAGACTTCCTTGGCTCGGATAATTTATCTGCACTAACATTATACATCATAAAATGACATTGTATGTCCATCGATCAATAAATGTGGATGTCATTTCATTTATCTATTACAAGCTGATAAGGAGTGCTGCGAATGCTATCAAGCTCATTACTATACCCTCATTCCTGTTGCTGTGTTTACATCCTGGCTTCTGACACACTGTCTGATGCTCAGCCTTAGAGGAGATTGCATCAATGCACTTTTCTGTGTGCTTTATGCACACTTTCTGCTGTGCCATGGAGGAATTCATGAAACCTCACTGCTTATTACATGAGTGTATCTCATCGGATGAGTTCTGCAGGGGAACTGGGCTAATGTGGCAGCTTTCGACAGAGCTGTGAGACAGCAAATTCAGAGGGTGGCTTCGCCCTGGCTCAGGGAAACTGTGGCCTTCCGGACTGCCCTTCGCCTTGCATGAGGATGAAATAACAATGATACTAGTGCCACAAGGCTGCTCCTACATGTAGACTCCGAGGACACCTTCCATACAGAGACTTCAATGTCTGCTTCCAATGTTTCATATTAAATAGACACCGAAGGCAACCTTCAAGACGGGATTATTCAATATTTTTCTTCAAGGAGCTTTGGCAGACAAAAATATCAAAATGGCCTAAAAAAAATAACAGAACAAGGTCTCTTCAAGACTGTCGATGACAGAATAGATATCTGTATAAAAAGCAGGCACTAGAGTTATGGAATTTCTTCTGGTGAGTGAAAAAAAAGAATAATTCCGTCCAAGAAGAGAAGATCTTCCCACCACGGTATAAAAACAGCATGCAGTACCTAACAAGTTATCAATAAATAGTGTCCTCCATGCTTGGTTGTATGCTTAATGGAGTATGCCAAATGTCTTGGCTCGCAGGCCTATCAGCGCCGAATTATGGTCACTATGGAGTCTCTGAAATAGGACGCAGTAGTCTGAGTAATATTTAAGGAGGCCTCTAGAGGCATATTGTATACTTCCTGGCGAGGGATACTGTACTGCATTATAATGGCCACCATTGCATGGATACATTTCCCAAGACATTTTAACAATTTGGATATGCAGTACATGATGTCGGTACATCTTCCAGTGAGTTGATAGGGGATGTTGCTTGCCTACCCAGAATATATTTGTCACGTACATGTTTATTGCATTGCTGTTAATTATTTATGATACCATACATTGAAGAGAATTACATCTAGAGTTAATGTAGGCCTACACACAGTCAGAGAACCTACATCAGGTGTTGATTGACATCAAAAATTAGGAGGTTTTTTATCCTAGCACATTTTTGCACATTACTGTAGGTGTGGATTGGAGAAAGGTCCTACATTTTTGCACATTACTGCAGATGTGTCGATTGACTTCAAATTGAATATGCTCAAGTGATGGTGAATGTCATTTTCCGAAAGGGGTGAAATTCTGTACTTGTGCAGGAGCATACATGTGCAAAAGACCTTTCACCAAGCTCAGCTTACCCCGGGAATACCCAGGGGATATTTTAGTAGCGTGGTGTGAAGAACTACAGAGATGGTAGAATGAGTGAGCATGGGATTTCACACTCGTTGTTAGGATGTCTTCCAGGTAAGCTGGTGTCATACAAAAACTGCATTACTGAGGTGATGAGGAGAGTTTATGATTTTACTCTTTCCTTGAGAGGCGACTCATGTCTCACCACTCCTTCCCTCCCACCTCCATATATCTTCTTCAAGCCCCCTGGCACATAAGGCAGTCACACATCATGATCGTGATGAAATTGTGAAATTCAAAATTGTGAATCATGAAAGTGTGATTCGAAAACCAGGTTTATTTTTTTGCAATTGTGGACAAATGGAGCATGTGTCCTTGAGGGTGGCCCCTGGAGGGAGACATATGAACCAGCACAGCGCTTCCTGTCAGTCAGAGCGGGAGTGGTGCATTGTGGGATTATAAAAAAAAGGGATTATTTGCAAAAAGTCTCACTAATAGTGGAGTCCAAATTGCGATTCAAATCCCACTAATATTCAAGTTTATTGTGCTCCACACAAAAAAAAAGTGAAGTTTAAATCACAATTTAAAATTGCAATTCAAGTAATCATGTTTATTTGGGACAGTGGAAACGAGCCTTTTGACTCCATTTCTTCCTGGCCTTGGCACTCTCTCTGGTCAAATTTTCAACCATAATACCATCCTCGGTCTCCTTCTCCACTCCACATTTCCAAGTTGTTTTCAGCCTTCCAACTTCTCCTTTCCCCTCAGGACACCCTGCTAATGTGATGGAACGATGATGATCGCTCGGCTTTTCGAGGACATTAGTCTCCTCCCAGCAAATTTGCTTGTCGTCGTGGCTACTAGACCATTCCAATGTGCACCATCTTCTCTTCCTGAAAAGACCATTATCTCACAGGTACTCAGGCTGTTTACGAAATGAAGGCTTAGGCTCGGGCTTAGGCTTTGGTCATATTTCTCTCACCCGTTATAATAGCACAGGCATCTAGAAACAAGCATTAGGCCCCAGTTTCTTGGTGAATACTCTGTCCTTATCAAGCCCCAAAAACCTTCAAATTCGGCGACAAATCACAACCTGGATGTTCAGGATGTCAGACAGAGACAAAGCCTGATTCATGAAGGGCCTTCACTGCATGTTTCACTTTGCAAATTCTGGCCCACCTACTTTAACTGATTCCAAACACACCTACATGTAGCCTATATTCTTCAATGACTATGGCTATACCTGCTCTGTTTGCCCAATTGCATACATTCTAAAGCTGCATTTCCACTGGACTAAAATTTAACTGAGATGATGGTTATCTGGTTATATACATTAATTTTTTTGTAATAGTAAAATTTGACCGCCGTTCCCACTTGGACTTTTGAGTCGGTCAAACTTAACCGAGACGATGGTTAAAGTAACCACACTGGCAATATAATGGCACATGAAGGTGAAGTGTCAGCCGGATACAAAATGTACGTGGGTACATTTAGCGCGGGACATGAAGCAGATGCTGTGCACAGTGCATGTACGTGTTACGTCTTAGGCCGGATGTGGATTTTTACCGAGTAGCGTTTAACCGAGTGGTGCGTTTCCACTGGACTAATCGGCTCAGTTAAACTTATCTGGTAACTTTTACTGGGCAGAGGTTGGCCGGTAAAAGTAACTATTCGGCTCAGTTAAAGTAACCCAGAGGAAATTTAACTGGGCCGTTTCCACTGGACTTAAAGTAACCATAGTCTCGGTTACTTTGACCAAAATAAGTCCAGTGGAAATGCGGCTTTAGGCTCCAGTTTCCGATATTTAGGATTTGTTTTAGCTTGGTCAATGAAAAAGTCAACTGATAGGCTTCCACTTGATATGCGCTAGGATAGAGTGAATATTTACGGATACAGACTTCCAAGAAGGGGAGGATAGAGAAGGCAAGTTGGCAAGCTCTCAGACCATCCATTTCCCCCCAAGACGAGCGTGCCTAAAGCCTACTAAAGTCCACCTAATTTTCTCCTTTTTACATGGATGAATGGTAATGCAGGGTAAACCTCACACTCGTCAGTGCCAAGGCACTATTCAAATGCATGCTCTGTTTGGAGAGAGGGGGAAAAAGAGGGAAAAGGGCAGTAAGAGAGAGACAGACAGACAGAGACAGAGACAGAGACAGAGACAGAGACAGAGACAGACAGAGACAGAGAGACAGAGAGACAGAGAGACAGAGAAAGAGAGACAGAGAGACAGAGACAGAGAAACAGAGACAGAGACAGAGACAGAGACAGAGAGACAGAGAAAGAGAGAGAGAGAGAGAGAAAGAGAGACAGAGAGAGAAAGAGAGACAGAGACAGAGAAAGAGAGACAGAGACAGAGAAAGAGAGACAGAGAAAGAGAGAGAGACAGAGAGACAGAGGAAGAGAGAGACAGAGAAAGAGACAGAGAGAGACGGAGACAGAGAGAGACGGACAGACTGACAGACATACAGACAGAGCAAGAGAGAGATACAGAGAGGGAGGGAGAGAGAGAGAGAGAGAGAGAGAGAGAGAGAGAGGAAGAGAGAGAGAGAGAGATACAGAGAGCAGGGGGGAGAGAGATACAGAGAGCAGGGGGGAGAGAGAGAGGGTCGGCAAATATTGGCACAACACGCCAGGACCTGCTGAGATGAGCCTGAGGGTTGGGTTGGTGGGTAGGGTTTAAAAGTTCTTTACACTCATCCTGTATCAATTTTTTTGCACTTTGTATGCGCCGTCTCACACCACCCCTCCAAAAAGAGAAAAAAAAATTCCGAGCACTTCACTCTCTGTGGACAGAGAGATCAACATTTCTGGTAAATACGGCCCAATTCTTTGCCCACAGGTCTCAAAGGACCGCCGTTGTCAGTCTGGTGCAGTATTACCTTCAGGTAGTTTCTGTTCTCTCCGCTCATCCTTTTCCCTATAGGAGGAGCGTGCCTAAAGCTTGCAAAAGTTCTCCTGATTTTCTCCTTTTTACATGAATGAAGGTTAGGCAATGCAGGGTAAGAAGGTACAGCAGGGAGGGCAGGGGGTGGCGTGGGGGAAGACCCTGGCGCAAAGGGAATTATTTGTGTCGGGGTCAATCCTTGATACTGACATTGCTTTTGGACTGAACATCCCAGAGAACAAGCCTTGTATTACATCGTGGCCTTCAGTTTTCCTTTTCATTATTTCACGAACTATAAGGTTTTCAGTACATTTGAGATAGACATGCTTACTTAAACTCTGCCTAGTATTTGCACAAAATGGATTACCAGTACTGGCTTTTGAAAAAAAAAACCTTCGGGAATAAATTAGATGAAGCGATAGAGACCTTAGACTGTGGTGTTTTTATGTGTGTTCTGTATGTACGTGTCTAATGAATGAACTTCAGAATGCTTAGAATCCCCCCCAAAAAAAAAAAAAAAAAAAAAATGAAAAGAAATTGGCAACCTTCAATTGGTATAAGTATTCGCAAGCATGCAAGTGCATATCTGGAGGAGTCTCTGGAATATATGTCATCTCAGCAGTGTAACTCAGAATGAAAATAGGGAACCAAATACAGGCCTGGGCATGTTATTGTATCCTCCTTGCCTGAGGTGAAACACGATGATAAATAAACATCTGATAAAAATTGAGGGGAAAAAAATCTGCCCACCTTCGGTGCCAGGACACAAAATGTCTGTGCAGAGGTGGGGGAAAAAAACCCAGTGATCGAGGGATATGGGTTGCTTAAAGTTCCTCACCACATCACTCACAAGCAAGCAACAAGAAAGGGGACAAAACAATTCTAGGTTGGGAAGATTGCTCAAATTGCCTGCCCCGGATATAAATCCCAGGAACGTTTTGTCTGAAATCATGGCTCTGCTTTATCTCCATCCAGCGCTAATTCAATGATATCATGGCATCTCCAGGGGCATGGTGCTTGAAAAAAGAAAACAAAACGTCCCTGACCGAAATGGTCAGCGGAGGCGTATTTCCAGCATCCGAAACGGTGCCTCAGTTTCAGTGGAATTCAAGGATTTCAGGACGAGCTGTAGCCCATAAATGGATTAGCAAAGTGTGGTTTGTCCAGATGTTTCTGTTTCCATTTAATGCCAGATTTGCATGCCTTCACTGGATATATTCATGGCCCGTCTGAACAAAGTCAATTTTTGAGGGGGGGGGGCTCTTTAAGGGGGATGTAAACATCTTTCTGTTCTTTAGAAAGGCCCTGCAGGATCTTTTTGAGTACCCCCGTAGGTAAAAATGAATATCAAAATTTAGGAGGGCCTGACGTTTTTGTCCTAGCACTAAGTAGGACCTTTCTCTATAAAGGCAGAATGCCTTTGAGAAAAGTCTTGCTAGGATCAAAACATCAGGCCCTCCTAATTTTTGAAATTTGCATTTTGGTCATTTTAGCCAAAATTTGTGCATATTACTCAAGTAAAAAAAGAAAGGATTCATACAATGTACAAAACGAAGATGAAGGAGACAAGTTTACGATAGTGGAATGCCCTGAAACAAGAAGGATTTCTTGGGCCATATTTTGGGGGATCTTTAACAACGCTAAATAAATTGTCACAGTATTATGCAGTAGTTTCCAGAGGCCTGAACACATTCAAAATTCAAACTGTTTTCTCCAGAATCTTATTTCCAGCACTGCAGAGTTAATGAACATTTTCTGTCATCTGCATACATACATCGTGGCAACATGTGTTTGCCTCACAGTTCAATGCCTAATCATGAAAATTAATTCCTCATCAAAATTTAAAAAAAAAACCAAAAACACTGAAAGGCCTACTGTACTTCCATCAAGCCCACAAAATATTAACACGCTCATTGTTGATGAAATACAAACAGTCTATATGATTTGAGACGCATGGTTAAAGGGATAACACAACATTGGTCGAGGTCAAAGAATAGCATCCATACGTTGTCTGATCCAACATACGGTATGCATGAAATAGCACATCTGTGAAAATTTCAGCTCACTCTGCCAAACGAGTCTCGAGAAAATCGTGAAAACCGCTTCATTTGTTTCACGAAAATGCAGCATTCAATGTACTGCTCCGAAAAATAATTTAGATCTCGGTGTGAGATGTAAATTATTTCTTTACTCTTTTCTAAAAAAAAATACAGCGGACAGATGCCGCAGCGCACATTCTTCAGTTGCCTGATGAAGGTTAACAGTTAGCAACCGAAACGTCGCCACCAGCAACGACACATCGCGTGACTTTGATCACCCTTTCTACTTAAAATACAGCATTTGAGACAGAAATATTTCACTGCGAGGTTTCTACTAGTATTACACATGTACATGTGTATTTACCATCTTCAAACTGTATAAGTTTCATGTAAAAATTTATGTTTTCCAATCTAACCGATGTTGTGTAAGGGCTTTAAAAAGACAGACTATCTGTCACTCAATGCCAGTGTTCTCTGCACAGACGAATGGATATTTTAAACTGTGGCTTTTATTTCACTGCCTTGCTTCCGATAGATTCACCAAGGCATGGTCATGTGGTACACTTCACTGGAGACTTAGGCCATTCTGGAACTGGGGGAAGTAAATCTATTTCCCAAATGGTGCACTGTGTTTACCATTCCCTTAAGGTTTGGATGGTGGGGAAGGGAGGGGGTTGTGAAATCGATAGGCATGGGAAGTATCTCTACAAATGTTTTCCCATGCTGCTGTGCACCGACATGTAGATATATAGGTGGGCAAAGGAATTCAAAGCAAGCTCTGGCCCATTCAAGTGTCCTTATTATTTTGAACAATAACCAGTGTGGCATGCAACTTATCAAATGGAGATTAAAAAACGAGATTGCTTTCCAAGGTCTGTGATGAGTATCAGTCAAGGATGGCTTTGAAAAACTAACCAAAAAGTATCCGAATTTCATTTAATACTGAAAATTGTTTTCCCGAGGGTCTGACATTTGGATACAATAACAGGGGCATTCTTGAAGGTCAGGCTATGATCAAACATTCAGGCCCTCTATACCATAAAGGGATTTCTTCTCTATTTTTGGTTTTTATAGTCAGCACTGAGAAGTCAACAATATTTTGTATTGTTTCTATTTCAGCCAAGAAACATATTTATTTTGTTATCTTATAAGCTGTATTTACTGCTTTGGAGTTTCCCTTATACATTTTCATGTGCTAAATTTTCTCTGTCTCCAGTCCTCAGAGGTGCACATGTTCTTAACTTTCTTGGCAAACACAGTGAGTGATCTGATAAGACTGATATCATTTACAACTTCCCCGAAATAGGCCATCAATCTGTTCAATTGAGGAGACCAGATCCTTTCTTCCCCTCTAAAAGAGGATTTAATCAATTTTGGATTCAATGAATTATCTGCTTGATCAGTTGATTCACTTCATGTCCATGCAGAATTTAAAATTTAATAAAAAGCACCAAGATTTAGTAGCAGATTAAGAAGGTTCTCACATGAAAAGCCCGTCTAGTAGTAACATTCAAACATCCAGGATGTCTTCTTTTGCATGACAAGAGGCATGATAAAAAAAAATCATGCTTGTATTTTGGAATTTTCCAAAACTTGAGTGCCAGTGTTCCCAGAGTCAGCCAGATACAAAAGTACTTTACTAAATGTTATCGCCAGTCATGTACCGGTAATTGAATTACCCGCTGAATCCATCTGGTGGAAGGGTGGGGAGTGAGGAGGTGGGGTGGGAGAGGACTTGTGAGTAGGTAAAGTGGTTGATAAAACACGGAGGAAGGTTTCCTTCCTCCGTGGTTCAAAGCAGACCATTGGCCGGCTATGTGTGGCTTCAGTTTGCAGAACGGAATGGAGATAACTTAAACACTAAGCGCGGCCATAATGATGGACTATTCCTCTCTAATGTACCGGGCAGAGATGTTGACAAGGAAAACCGTGGCACCAACTTTTGCCAGCCATGTCATCGCCCCCCCCCCCACCCCCAAAGCTATCCCATATAAGTACATTTAATGTAATGTTTATAGTTCGCATTCAGCAGAATGCCATTCGCTCATTGTGAGCGCCCACTTCCCTCCCGCCAAAAAATGAATTTAAGTGTTTCGCTAATGGCTAGTAATGGGTAATAGATACAAATGACCAACAGAATCATTACATCAATCCCCATTTCCAATCCAGACCTCCTTCCCTCCATATCTTAACATATACTTTAGTCCTGATATCTCCAGAGATAGCACCATCTGATGGCTGAAGATGTATGGACATTCAACTTGGAAAGACTCTCAGCTAATCAGTAGATATACACGTACTCTAAGAAAGAGTACACTCAATCATGCAATATGGATCCAGAATAAATAATTCATTTGAACTTTTCATTCTATAGGATTTAAGCTTCTATACTTACATTTGTTATCATCAAAATCATACAAATGTTGGAGGGCCTGATGGTCTGCTCAAAGCAGGACATTTCATTTGATTTATCAAAGACTTTTGAGGGTCATACTATGATTTGAGATGCATGCTTAAAGGGATAACACAACATTGGTCGAGGTCAAAGAATAGCATCCATATGTTGTCTGATCCAACATAAGGTATACATGAAATAGCACACACTGTGAAAATTTCAGCTCAATCCGCCAACCGAGTCTCGAGAAAATCATGAAAACTGCTTCATTTGTTTCGCGAAAATGCTGCATTCAACGTATTGTTCTGAAAATCTAGATCTAGGGGTGAGACGTAAAAGATTTCGTTTACACTAACCATCTCCAAACTGTATCAGTTTCAAGTAAATCTGTGAACATTTCTGTTTTTCGATCTTACCAATGTTGTGCAGGGGCTTTAAACCGTCTCTGAATTTGTGAATTTGATATCATTCAGGTCATTTCAGATGCAGGTTCAAATGCTGCCAGGAACCACCTGTGAATGCATGAGCTGCAGTTGGTTTCACCAAACCCATCCGTCACAAGACGATGAGCGATGCACAGAAACCATACGGCCTATCACGACTTACAATGGGTTATCCATCATAAGTTGAGTTACGGTGCAGCATAAGGCTTTGTGAAATCCCCCCCTGATGAGCATGTACATGTGGTGCTGAGAGGAGATCAAGGAAATTTTCCAAATACTTGACAACTTGACAGTGGACTGATTTTTCACCAAATGGAGCCTCCAGATGTGTGACCATTGGGCCTTTCCAAAGCAACACTTCACGGTCTGGCATCAATATGCATTTCTAAAGACAAACGCAGACTTCTGGCCAACAATCTGAGTCAAATGACGTCCATTTTTGCACAAGAGATGGACGCTTCAGTCTCAGTGTAAACAAACAAACCCCCTTTGGCTTACAGGAATGATGTTTGAGCCATAGCCTGAGCCAAAGACCAAGCCACAGTTTTTTTGGGGGGAAAAAAGGTTCACGTTTTCTCATTACACTCAATTTCTTTAATCCACCACATCTGTTCAGGGCGTGCGAGACGTTTCCGAGTCGACCACTCGTGATTAGAGGCTTGGATTATGTCTTGTGTCTCGATGGTGGTGGGGGGGGGGGGGGTGGTGCCCCTAGTGTGGGCTCCTGCCCTCCCTGCTCACAACTTGAACATAATTAAGCAGAAAGCCGCCCTCCCTCTGTAATGGACAAGAACCTACCGGTAGCAAGTGATAGAGGGACCACTGACTGAGTGCTTGATCATTAGGCAGCCCCACTCAGCACGAGACATACATACTTTTCATTAAAAAGCCCATCCTGGTAGCGTGACTGGTGATTTGCTCATCCGCATTTAGCTGATAAAGTAAAAAAGTGCAAGCTTTAAGAATAAGAAGAAAATGCATACAAAGGAAACCAGACAAAAATGAAGTCTAGCCTGTATCTCCACATTGGTCAATGTTTTTAAAAACAAACACTTTTTTTTAGTATCCAAAAGGTCAATCGTAGATGGCTATTGTATAACTATAGGTGTGCTGCTGTCAGCTTAAACAGTATGGTGCATGAACTTTGCACAAATGATATGTTTTGGGAGTGAGGGAGATAAAAGCTATATCTGTACACTGTTCTGCATCCATATAGACTATGTATCATGCATACCACTTGTTCATCTAAAAATGTGACAACCACCCCCTTAATGCAAATTTCAACCTCTCTCGCAACCACCTGAAAAAATATCCTATTCTTTTTAGGAGCTGGGAAAAAAATCACATACTGCAGATTAGAATCTTCAGTCCTTCACTGTGAGATCTCAGCAGCTGATTATGAAGCACCACTATACTCATTTGACATTATTTTAATATCCCTACCAGAGAGTCATGTTGCCATTAGTTTAATACTTTTTTTAAAAAATATGCAAAAGCAAAAGTCAGAAAAATGCACACTGGCATTAAAAAAAAAAGAAAAAGGGATGATAATCGCTCGTGTTTTTTCTAATGGTGACTGTATGTGTTTGTATGAGGGTAACTGATATCCATATCAGGCATGGTTTAGACAAATCAAGACCATCTAAAAATGTTGTTATGTTCACCGTGACTGGAAGCCTTCTTTTTTGGACTGGAGAGATCTATGAATACACCCCCTGCACTAAGGCAATCATTTCCTGGAATAATTCCCTTAACCCCTTTTTTTTGTCAAGAAAAGAGAATCTGACTTTAAAAGGCATATGTGGAAGGTTTGCGGTGACACCATGTAACACTTCTCTTCCGAGAAGGAGTGTGGCTCTGAAAAAGAGCCAGTAACACAAGACATATGGCTTAACTTACAGGTGCTCTAGACTACCACCTGAGC
Organism: Luidia sarsii; assembly: GCA_949987565.1. Lineage (NCBI taxonomy): Eukaryota > Metazoa > Echinodermata > Asteroidea > Paxillosida > Luidiidae > Luidia > Luidia sarsii. The sequence continues at coordinate 18,650,869 of OX465106.1, forward strand.
TACCATTAAGCCCTTTGATGGCACCAGGCCTTCCCAAATACATGTGCTGGGATGTGGGTACAAGTCAGAGCCATTTACCCATTGTCCTGTATCTCCAAGGAGTATTGAATACCAGGCTACAGCAGTATGAGGATCATGGAAAGAGCTTCTTAACAAATTGACACAGATTTTTTCTAGGGGAAAAAAAAATGTTCAGCAATGTCTGCACCATATGTTGTCCATTGTGAACAATATTGCTCATCAATAAGCCTCTGGATGCTTGCTTTTGTAGTGACACCGCCGCCCTGTTCTGTTCCGTGCCTGCACATTCCCCGACGAGATAACATCAAGGACTATTTCTGAATCTGATGCACATCAGGAGGCCTTGGCCACCCCCATTCCCAGAAGCAATGTCCCTCCTATAGGCCTATTTGATTCGAACGTCTCATTCTCACAGAAAACATTCTGAAAGGACGAAAATGAATGCAGGAATATCACCATCCAAGCCCTAAGAGTTAGAGTAGGATTTTATCCCCAAAGCGATACAAATTTAAATCTCTAACCAGTTGAGGATCTGATGTTACGATGCTAGCAGGATCTTTCTCAAAGGCAAAGTAATGATATGATTTATTTGTGTCATCCATGCCACAAATCCAAAATCCAAGGATGCAGTGTTCATGGCAAAGCTGTGCAGACTGTTTGCAGCAACACAGTGTACGTGTACATTATCTCTTTCAAGAGTGAGTGTGGCTCAGAGAAGAGCCGGTATAAGCTTAACATTTTGGGGCATGTATGCTGTTAATGCTCAGCCCGTTTTCAGGAGACTAGACAGATCTTATTAAAGGCACACCTTCTTGAAGAAAATTCACATGTACATGTGCATATATGATGCTAAGCAGTACAATCTTACAGCTTAAAATTTGAATCTCAAATTTGACCATTAGCCATGATTACCATTGCAAGAAAAGGGCTAACATTATGCAACATGAAGATGTCTGAAAAACATAAAACAAAAAAGGCAGATTTTTCGAGGCTCTCCTAAGTGACAACATCTTACTGCATGGATACCTCCATCCCTTCAGCAAACACACTAATCTGATTACTACCAGCCTATCTCCAGATTACAAATGCGTGCATCATTGGCACATTTTTCCTTTCCTTTTCATTCTCAACTGAAGTGCACAGAGACTGGACTGGACTGGGCAATGTCCTTTGAGGGCCTTATTCTGGCTACGGCTATGGATCAGATTTGGCTCTGACAGTGCTTCAAATTTGGCTTTACATAGCTATATACATGTACAACTATGGCTAAGTTTTGCTACAGTTGTGGCCCAACTGTGGATATGGCTCAGCTTTGGCTATGCTTCAGCTTTGGCCATGTTTCAGGATTGGCTAAGGCTTAGCTGTGGCCATGGTTCAGCTGTGGCCATGGCTCAGCTTTGGCCATGGCTCAGCTTTGGCTAAGGCTCAGCTGTGGACATGGCTCAGCTTTGGCTTAAGCTCAGCTGTGGACATGGTTTAGCTGTGGCTGGCTCAGCTGTGGCCATGGCTCAGCTGTGGCCATGGCTCAGCTGTGGCCATGGCTCAGCTGTGGCCATGGCTCAGCTGTGGCCATGGTTCTGCTGTGGTCATTGCTCAGCTTTAGCCATAGCTCAGCTTTGGCCATGGTTCAGCTTTGGCCCTGGCTCAGGGCTGGTCATGGCTCAGTTTTGGCCATGGCTCAGCTGTGGCCATGGCTCAGGTACGTGTGGTCATGGCACAGCTGTACGTGGCCCTGGCTCAGGTCTGGTCATGGCTCAGCTGTGGCCATGGCTCAGCTGTGGCCATGGCTCAGCTGTGGCCATGGCTCAGCTGTGGCCATGGCTCAGGTCTGGTCATGGCTCAGTAGGTCTGATTTTTAGCTACAGCTGTAGTTCATAGACAGCTACATGTACAAGTGTATCGCTGAAGTTGGTTTAGTGATTCTTATTACATACACAATATGTATACTGGTAGAGCAAAGAAATTGCAAGACATACTGTATATCCTTTAGGTCCGGGATTCCACATGTCAACAATACTTTGGGCTTCTCATTTTACACAAGGGCACATGTCCCACATCCTGACTGCAATCTGTCTCTGGAAAGATTAATTCTACGCGCTCTAACAGGTGATCGGTAAGCGCAGATGATGGAGAAGTCCTAGTTGTGTTGATTGATTGAGAAAACAAGCCCTAAGTGCTTCCAAACAAAAACATTCAGGTAGATGTAATGCCCAGGAAAAGGTGCATCTGTCACCATACCAAAGGGCTTCATACACTCCTATAGCAGGCCACAAGGAAAAGGCTGTCTGAAGTATGGATGTACAGTATATGGTCCTTGTATTTGGAGGGTTCAGTGGCCCTGCTGTTCATTTGACCATGATTTGACTGGCCAAGGTGGCCACCAAACATCCCCTTCCTTCAGGGCCACTTTGGGCTGGCCCTGGATTGGCCTTTGTCTTTTGTTGATCTAATCCGCAATAAACCACAAACAGGACATTCCTGCATAATGGCATGTGCATTTCCCAGTAAAAGGCTTAAAGGCAGACTCGAGATGAAATGCAATTTAAGAAGGATGAATGGTCACTTATTCAAAATAATGCTACCCTACTTAAAAATCATTTCTAATAAAAACTGAGAAAAACCCGACAAAACTTTGTTCATTTTTGGATGACAGAGTAGGACGAGAATGAAAGGTGACGTGACATCATAATGTATTCCGCAATGGTACTCTGCCCACTGATGTCTCTGAACTCTTTGTTTCAGTCAGGGAGAAAGTGAGCCTGTCCTGAGTCCTGACTTTATTTTTTATACACAACTTTAAGGGATGAAAGCTGACACTTTGAAGGAATTGGTTCATGATGAGATGTGGCACCAATATATTCCTTCATGGTTTGGGGTTCACACCTTTTTGTATGCACCACCAGAAAAGATCCAAGCCAGATTTATTAAGGGCAGATAGAGCACACAGTGTCTGAAACGTTGAGTTACCAGCTCTTCTCAGAGCCACACTCCTTCTCAATTCAGAGGTGACTTAAACATGGCGGCATCACCGCAAACTCTCCACATTGGATGAAGCCACTTTATGATCAGTCTGTGTATCTAAATTCAGAGGAAGTACAGGGGGTTACAGCCAAACTCAGTCTGCATACAGTATATCACACCAGGATTGACTACACTTACGGAGATCCAATTCCAGGATGCACACAGATCTGATAGGGCCCAGATAGGGCTGAACCTCAGACCTGGGCCCAGAAATGTCAGCACCACTTGAATACAAATAAGACCAAAGGTCCTATATTTTCTAACTGGGAAAAAAAATCAATGCTTAATGTGTATAACATCTTCTGGTTAATCATTCTCTTTGACTGTGATTCTATTTTCCCTCATCTCCTTTCTTCCCTTTTTTCTCTCGCACTCAAAATGGTTGAGTTGCTGAGGGGGGGGGGGATTGGGTGACTTTCGATTAGAACTTGTAAAAAAAAAAATGTCCATTCAAAACCTTTGAGAAACAAGCATATAGTCAGTGGTCTCGTGGAATTCGATACCTGATTCAAGCCCCTTGCACTTGAGCGGAGAAACAGATGGATTCCGGCACTCCGGCACCACCGTGGTCTGACTGAGAGAAGACTTCTCTCCCGAGTCAAGTCATCCTTTCAGGATCGGGTCCGGTAATTGTCGCTTTATTTGCACTCCAGTCTGACCGCAGCCATTTAAGCAGCAAAGTGTTTTCCAAACAAACGCCGGTCCGAGGCGATGACATTTCTGACATCCTCCCTAATGGGAGTCTTCCATCTTTTGGGGGTTACTTCTTTACACCCTCGAGGAGAGAACCTAACTGGCACAACAATATCAGAGTGCATCAGTTATGAGTGTTGCAAAATGCTATGGTTCTACATACATAAACTAAATCTGTATGTTTACAGTCTAACAGCTCGGTAAATTTTCAGTCAAAATAAAGGCAAAGATACATACATGTACATGTTTACATATAGTTGACTATTTGGAAAGGCTGATATCCAAGGGCAGGATAGCTCAGGTTGTAAGAGCGCTGGTATGTTAAGCCAGAGGTTTTGAGTTCATGTTCCACTCCAATAAAATGTTTAAGTACTCACATGCTTAAAGGCTGCAAGTACATGTACTGGTCAAGTCATTTGACACAAAAGGCTCACTGAGAGGAAGCTACCAGAGCAATAGATCAGTGTTCAGATGGTGTAAAAGCCTTGATATACGGAACCAGATCAAAGATTAATTGTCACAACAGACTAGGCTGGGAATTGAAATATGAAAAATCAACAAATCATTAGATTCTTGTTACACGTAGCAGCCATGCGACAATAGAGAAGGATGCGTATCCATGGCATGGATTACCATGGCAGCAGCAGTTGTCATGGAGATATGAACCCGCTCCTGCCGACCATCCTGTATTCTGTTGGAGTACTGTGCTACGCAAAATGCCACCTCAGGGTATCACAATTCCCAGCAGTCGCTTCACAACCAGGTTATCAATGGCTGGCTGTAGGCCTATAACAGATTGCATCGTTAGGTGGAAAAGAAGATCTAAGCAGGCAAAAAGGCCTAAAATACTTCCCTGTAAATCACAGATCTAGAGGGGAGTATAATTGGTCAATGACAGCTCCCTCAAGGTATGAAGTTGCTTCATGGTTGGATCTAACATCCTGGTGTTTTTTTCCCCACGCAGAACCAACGTACGAGTCAGGATATTCACAAGCAGGGATGTGAAAATTTTTGCAGGGTGTTTTTTTTGGGGGGCGGGTTTTTCTTATTGCAGGTAAAAATGCTTAAAAGCCCTATACAATATTGGTAAAGGTCAAAAGATTGTCACAGTTTGTGTGTTAAACCATTAAACATTCCAAAAAACCAATACCGGTACTGTGAAGGTTTAGGTCAAAAAAATGACGGTTTTCGCACCGTTCTGTTGTGTAAGAAATAGTTCATTACTTGTGAGTAATGAACTATTTGTCGATGTTTGAGTGAAGACCGTACAATTTCAACATGAGGATTCTATCATGACCATCTACAAACTGTGTAAATTAGAAGGAAATCTGTGGACATTGATGTTTTTCGATCTTCCCAATGTTGTATATGTATATATGGCCTTTAAAGAGAAATGTTCTCCAAATTGAAAAGTACCACCGCTGGTCAATTAAGTAACCCAAGGCCTATATGTATCATGTATGCCAAATTCAGAAGGTGTGATGAAAACGCAGAGGTCATGAAAACACAGACGGACTGCACTACTGGAGCGTGAAGACTTTTCATGAAAGTATCGCTTCAAATGTACATCACTCCTAACACTGACTGAACCTTTAGAAGTTCAGATTAGGTCAGTGATCAAGGCAGAGGGCAGATAGAGCATTTACAAGGAGAGAAGACTGATAAGATGGATCCATCATGGAGGTAGAGCCTCCCTCTACCTCCATGGAGCCATGGAGCACAGAGTCCGGAGTCTATAAACTGACGTGCATGGCACTAACCCACATTCATGGATGGGCTCACGGTTCTGCTTCTTCTGCCAAAACCTAGAATGATTTACCGCAACATATGAAATCACTGAATTCATCAAGTTTGAATAGCTTTGTTAAGCAGCTAAAACAGTTTTAGCAGTTTTAACAGTTATCCATGTCCCTGTTACTCTCCCCTTCCTATTTGGTTTGTCCCTGTCATTCTGCCTTTGAGAAAGGTCCAGCTGGTATCAAAACCTCTGGCCCTCCTAAGTGTTAATATTCACTGTTTGCCCATTTTAGTCAGTAAGCAGTTTTCAATTTTTTTGCATATTACAGTTTCATTTCATTTCATTCTTGTATACAAAAATGTTGCAAACTGCTTACTGACTAAAATTACCAAAATGCAAATCATAAAATTTAGTGGGCCTGATGTTTCGATCCTAGCAGGACCTTTCTCAAAGGCCCTTGAGAAAGGTCCTGCTAGGATCGAAACATCAGGCCCATTAAATTGTATAATTATTTCATTTTTGTGATTGTGATGCTTTGTTGTGCAATGTAATTGTATATTCCCTTTTTAATTGGTTATCTTTTAAGTATTGTTTTTCAAACCTGTGTTGTTTTTTTAATTATACTGTATTTTTAATAGCACTTTTAAATCATAGCTTTGTGAGCTGTGATCCATTGGAGACCAGTGAGCTTTTCCACAGAGTGGATCACAAAGGGTAAACAAGAAAAAAAAAATAGGTTTTGTTCTTTCCTTGGTCCTGTGTGCACGCCAGATTGTCTTGTCATTTACATGTACATGCAGATGTCCAATCATTTGGCTCGGTGACGACAGAAACTCATTATTCAGCGGAGTTCAGCACATCAAGTGAAAAGGAGGCACTGTAGGTTTTTTGACGAGGTGAGAACGTGGCTGAGATTTGGGGGAGTTATGCCGGGGGGAACTTTAAAAACAAAAATGAAAATAAAACAACCTGAGGTGTCGGTTCTTCTAAATTTGTCCGGTAGTCCAATTTATGTGTAAATTTTTCTGCCATTTTCCAAGGGAATTCCTCAGGATGTTTCCCTTTGGGAGCAAGGAGCTGCAAAGCATGAAATAAAAAGAAATTAGGCTGAGCTATCTCGTGTCTAGGAGATGATGAGTTGGCCATACAAGATAATAAGTCATACGTTACGAGATATAACCCAAGGGAATAAATAGGAGAATTCATACATACTTGCTATATCTTAGTAGATGACATACGCAAAATCAAGGAAGCATCCTGAAATTATACCATCCTTTCTAGACGGTTTACACAATATGGTCAAATAGAGTCTTGAACCAAAACTGTTTCAAATGCTTGAAATGGAATTTGTGCACTGATTTCATGGGATAAAGCACATAGTTGGTTTTTCCTTGTATGTCCAACTTCGTATCTCGTATACATCTTGCTATCTTGTACATATGAATTCGTATCTCATACAAATATTTTCATATTGTGCAGCTCTATACTTCCATACTGTACTTCCCCAACTCCCATCTGGAACAAGTTTCTGGAAGGTGACACTGATTAGCCGCAGTAGTTACAGCTGTTGAACTGACAGGACAATCTGCCATCGGGTTTGAGTGGCTGTTTGTGTTGAGTGCCTCCATCTCAACCCATGTGTGTGTGTGTTTGCTTTGGTATAAAATGTCTGGATCAGATACAGGGAATGCAGTTTGTGGGCTTGGAATGGTCATCTATTGGCATTGAGCCAAATAGACCAAAGCACTTCTGGTTTGCGAGTCTACATGTGTAACTGACGATCTAAAAACTTCCAGAATTTAGCTACGTGTACATTAGTGATGATTTAAAGCATATAGACATATATGTAACACTGTATAATAACTTCCACACTGAACACTGTGTACAAAATAATTATTGTATCCAGTCACTTGATGTACATGTAGGTAGACAGGGGGTTGGTGCATGATGACCCCCCTGTAATACCTTTTGTATTCAGTCATCCGAAATGGGTAGACAAAGGGATGGTGTGTAGTGATGACTGTCTAACAATTGTAGCCAATCAATGGATGTAGAGGTAGACACAGAATGATGTGACTATCCTGTCTGCAAATTGTATCCAATTGATTTAGGTGGTGTTCAGTCATCTGAAATGGGTAGAAAAAGGGGAAAATGGTGCGTGAAGTCTATGGTATTCTCTATTCAGTCACTTGATGCGGCTGAAGCAAAGATTGGAGGTCCAAGCTATGGACATTTCTTTAAAGTCTGTTGGGAAAACATGCTTACAGGAATTAGATCGATGAAGCTAGTCTCAATATAAATTTCAAACGAGAAAATCTCCTCAAACTGACAAATTTACATTGCCACTTCTGCAAGTGCAAACTACCTAAAGAGGTCAGCCAAGTTGTCTGGTTGTAGAAATCAAAAGTAATTGGGCCAAAAAGGGGAGCGCGGAGACACAGACTGACAACGAGTCGGAATTTTGACGCTCAAAATGTTCTGGGCAAACAAAATGTCAGGCAGTCTTTCATTTCACATTGTTTGCTCGAAGCAGAGGTCCTGTATGTCAATTAGATTTCATTAAGTGCAGCAAAGTACAGTGCCGGCATCATAGTACTCACTGAATGCAGTCTTTCCAAGTGGCTCTCTGCCCCAGAACCCCATTTCAACCAGATCTTAAAATTTACAGACATTACAAGGATACTGTAAAACATAATGAAACGGTCTGGTTTTAATAGGATTCCTTCCAAAGTATGTTTTTGATAGCACTAATCAATGATATATAATTATAACTGCATTTCAAACTGAGGTTACCGGTAATCTGTTAGTGTGTCAGAATTTCAATTCATCTACCCCAACCCTCCCCTAAAAAAAATTCCACTAATTGCCGGACGGCAACACAAGCACCCGGTGCTATGAGTCCTCCTGTCTGCGGTCAGACGCCAGGATCTGTCACTTAACAGCTTCAGCAAACAGACAGCATGGCAGAGATCAGAGCCAAGCCACTCTCTATGCAGTCGCTGTACCGGGGTAGGTCGGGGCTGAAGTAGTTCGCTCATCTCTCATCCCTGGGCACTGTCTCCCTGTCTCTCTCCTCCACCTCTCTCCCATTCTGTATCTCTCCCTCTGCAGTCTCTCTGTCCCTGTCCCTCTCTACATGTATATATCTGACTATCCCTCTGTCTCTATCTCCCATTCTCTTTTATTCTGTCACTCTTATCACTCTAATCACTCTCAGTCCTCCACCTCTCTCTCGCTCTGTCTCTCTCCCTCTGCAGTCTCTCTGTCCCTTTGTAAGTCCCTCTCTCTCTATCTGACTGTCTCTCTGTTTCTCTCCCATTCTCTTTGATTCTGTCACTCTTATCGCTCTCATTCATTCTTTGTATCTGTCTCTCTGTACTGTCTAGCTCTCCCAGAGCAGGAGAAGACACTAACTGCCAGATGTAATGACGGTGGTCTTTCATCCCTCCCAATCAATGGGACAGCGGCCTCCTCCCAATGGTTATTAAACCCACGAACCCCAGGCACCACGCACAGGGACCAGATGAATCAGTGCGACTCCCATCAATTCCAATTTGTCTCCGGTTTCAAGGCGTGACGCTACCAGGGCCCCTTCCCCTAAAGGGACAGAGAGGGGAGGGAACGTGAGGGGGGTACTGGTCGTTGGAGAACGTGACCGATGCAACAGGTACAGACTAAGTGTGAGGCGAGGTGAGGGGATCTAATTACTCGCCCTTTTCCTACTCCATACCTTCCAAACTCACTACCAAGACAGATGCAAGGTTAATCATTCCTAGGGTCTTCTGTTCTGATAGATTACTGACATATCCAATCAATGCCAAGACGCCAACCCTGACCACACAAAAAAAATCATACCACACAGCCAGACACCAAAGGCAGATCAGTGCAACACACGTTTGTAAAACAGCAAAAAAAAGAGTCCAGCTATATCAATAAGAAAGAAGGGTCGTTGAACTTGTGAAAGCATGGCAAGTAATACATGTATGTTATATTCTTTACATTTACTCCTGATCTGAAATCTGAATTTTATGGTAGAAATTATTTGTATTTGTGTGCATGAATGTATGTATTCTACTGTTCCAGTATGAATATACATGTATGTACAGTACTTTAACTGCAGTACTAATGTGGTCATTAACTGAAACAATATCCTTGTCATGAAAACATAAACATGTGGTGAGTTCCACATCACAGTCACATCCATAAAGCACTCAAATTAAACCCCAAAAAACAGAGCCACATGCAGTGTTGGATAAAATACTTCCCATTTCCCTCTGAAAAGAAATAAAAAAATGTATGGGCATGTATTTCCGAGTAGTGATTAGTTCAATCTCAGCAGAAAGCATCCATTATGGTATCTGAATAGAATTTACACGGAGCAACAAAATGCAGCTGTGTGTATCCCAGGTGGTACCAAGTGTGTATAATCTTGTAAGACATCAAGAAGTTATCATCTTCTTTTATTGGTTTCCAATCTATAGCATGAGCTGACGGATAGAGTTGGCCACCTGCCTGGGAAATAAACCCAGAGGCTTGTTAATTACTTTCTTCCACAAAAGATACCTTCGCTTACGTCAGACTAAAGGCAGATACATGTACGTCAGGCCTTCCGACGTCTTGAGCTCTGTATACCTCAGGGGCCAATTTCAATTTCATAGAGCTGATTGAGCACCAAAATTTGCTTCAGCACAAAAGGTTGTGATACATAGGATCAGCTTGCCATTAATTAAAGCCCCTACACAACATTGGTAAGATCGAAAAACAGAAATGTTCACAGATTTACATTAAACTTATACAGTTTAAAGATGGTTATGGTAGAAACCTCGCACTGAAATATTTCTGCCTAAAATGTTGTATTTTGGGAGAAATCGTTTACGTCTCACCGAGATCTAAACTATTTTTCGGAACAGTACGGCGTTGAATGCTACATTTTCACGAAACAAATGAAGCGGTTTTAACGATTTTCTCGAGACTCGGTTGCGGATCGAGCTGAAATTTTCACAGGTGTGCTATTTCATGCATATGTTGGATCAGACAACATGCTATTCTTTGAGCCAAACTTCACTTTTGTTTCATGCAAAGTAAAGAATAGTGGAATGCATGTCAGAAGCAATTGACATCACATCATAATGTGCTTTGTAATCCTGTTTACACGGGGAAGACTTTTCCTGTTCAGCAGATTTTCACGCTTAAGCGGCTCTATGAAATTGGGCCCAGGTCTTTTCGGTCTGTAAACAGCCCGCAATATTACCCTATGTGTGACTGAAGGAATGTGACATACGGTAGAGTACCCCGTCTTGCATCAAAGGTATAGCCTACAGTGTACATGTAAGTATGCACAGTTACAAACACCTGGGAGGAAGCTTTAGATGAAGTGTATTAAGACCATTCAACCGTATGGCTTCAACATCCAGTATGAAAATGAGTCATGACTCATGTTATGCATGCATGCTTTATTTGGACAGGTTTATTAATAGTCTTTCATTTGTGTTCACTAACTTTCACTTCTGCCTTTGCTGTTTTTCCCTCGAATCCATCCAAACTACCTGACGTTCCCTGACGTCAGTGTAAATCCTTGTGAAATCAAGCTGAGATTCTAGGAAATTGGGGCCTTTTCCTGGATCCACTCCCACAATGATACAGGAATTGCGTGTTGCCACCTAGGGGCTTATTGCCAGCCAATTCATCAGAGGAACTTACTGTGAGCAGCCACAGCACCATCTCATCGTCACATGACTGGCCCAGTTTCTGTCACTGAAATTCTCACCCTCCTTTTTTTCACACAGCCACACGTGTATTATGATGATGATGCATGATAGGCATATGTACCATAGGTTCTTTCGGGGATAGAGGCAATTTCACACGTCTGCATTGAGTAGGAGGACAGGTGCTGGGGAATAACTTGAAACAAAACAAAAAAGGGGCAAGTGAAGTGCATTAAAGGGAAGCATTGGCATATGCTTGGTGCAATCTCAGGTGATACCTAGTACTGAGGGCATGGTTTGGAAAAAATGGTTCTTGCTAGGATGGAAACCATCCTAGCAAGAACCATTTCTTTCCAACCCAGAATGCACTATCTACATGTATCACAAGAGTAATCCCTTATGAGCACGTCAAGGGAAGAAAAACATGAACGCATCGAGCAAATTCATTCATTTCCGAATTGACTGTCGGCAATCCTGTAATCGTGTCGGGATTGAGCGTTCATCTGTCGGGCAAACGGCAACGTAACCTACGAAAAGTCCCAAGGGACAGTTACCCTACTGCGGTCACCTCTATATATGCACTTGTGCACTACATAACTCATCCACTAATTAATAACCCTCCCCCCCGCCCGCCACAAGAGAGTTGATTTCAAATGCAATCAAGGCTGCTGAGGTACCAAGGCCAGCCCAGTGAACCTCTTTAATGCAATATAGGCATATCTTTATGCAGTATTCCATCAGCCAAGGCTAAGGGAGAGGAGCCCTCAGGCAATCGATACGGCTGTTGCTTTAGGGATCTGCTACGCTATGGATTTCCTCCTGCCCCAAATCCCCCAATCCTCTTGTGGGGTGTGGGAGGAAGCTATGGAAGTACATGAACGCAAAGTGACCAATAACATAATAAGTGTCCGGGCACGTCCATCAACATTTTCGCAGGACACGAGTGCTCGGTATCGTCTTCCAATCACTCTATTCTCCGAATCTCAAGGGCCCATGCTGGAAAACTTGTCTTCTTTCCTTCGAGCGGCCGGCTTCAATAATGCCCGGAGGATTTGTCCCCCACAATTCTAATGCCGTACAATTATGGCTGCCACTAATGTCTGCACTGACAACCCCATCAAGATAACAATTGAGTCCATTAAAATGGGTCTTGAATCTTCTACGGCTGCCATCCAGCTCTTAGTTTCTCTCGGCTAAAAGCTTTCAACAATCGTTGCAAAAAAACGTCGGGATGACAGAAGAAGTAAAAAAAAAAAAAAAGGATATCAATTTGAAACCATTTGTGAATACTTTTTTGCACTCAGCCCTCGTTTTGTGACCGGCGTGTCTCAGGAATCGTGGCAGACTTATGATGCATATGATGCATATGATGCATATTTATGATGCATATTTACCTGATGTAGTTTGAGATGTTTTGTGGCTTGGGAGAGTCCCCTGACTCTGAGTTGTCCCGCATGGACCGGCGGCGAAACGAGAATCGGGTTTTCTTCTCCGTCATCTTGGAGGAGACTGTCAGGGTTGTGCCGCTGTTGTTACCGTCCTGATTCTCCATGGAGGGAGCCAGTTGGATGCACTCCAGAGAAACCACGGACACGTGGGATGCTTCAATTGTTCTAAGGTGGTTTTGGGGTTTTTTTTCCCTCACAAAAAGATTTCTTAAAGCACCGATTCGGTTGGTCTTCCCTTCCAGTTTCAATGCGAAAATCCTGAAAGAGGATGGCTTTGAGGATGCAATCAAGACTTCAAATCGCCATCTGAGTGTACGCTGAGTGCTCGGAGGTCAGCATCATTTCAGCTTGGGCAGAGACCGCCTGGGGTTTAGATCAACCACATATTCCTCCGTTTGTTTTACTTCGGGATGATTAGAGATAACATCATCACTCCCTTTTCTCCTTCAAAGGTCTTTCAGATCAAGCTGTTAGAGCCGCACTTCTGGTATCAATCGCAGCATCGCGTTCGCTTCAATCAATCCCGAGACTGGTCAGAGGAGCCCCCGCCTCCCCTCTCTCTCTCTGTCTCCCTCTCTCTCTCTCAACAAGTGCGGTTTGCCCAGTTCAACATCAGGGGAGATTCAAATGCATTGGGCTGTGGCAACGATGGGGAAGCGTGCAGTTGGTGCAGCGGCGCAAGCTAGCTGGCTGACTGGCCTGCCATCATGAGAGGCGGTCACCGATCCACAGAAAAGTATAAAAGACACTGCATGGACAGAGGCACTCTTTGGCCGATGATCACCGGACGGGTTTCACCCGGATGCCCATCCAGCAGAGCATCGTTCGGCTCTCCTGAACTCGCCCATTATGAATCTGCTGCACCTTGCCGGCATCCTCCATGGGAGACGGCACGGACTGCTCCATCGACCCAGAAAGGGGGGAGTGAGGGGGGTGGGGTGTGGGTGGGTGTCACGTGCAACGTACAAGCACTCACTGCGGCAGCTAAAGGAGACTCCTGGAATAGAACAGTCCAGGCCGCACCGTCTATCGCCCCCCCCCTCTAACGGATTGCCTGGAGGCTATATCAGGGTACAGGAACCTTTCCGTTAGTAACTGGAGTGTGAGGTGATGGGAGCGCCGGGTGTCGCCCGGTAAGGGTGAGGGCTGGCTACATAATTGTACATCTTTCAAAAGCAAGCCAGCATGACATGATTGAGAGGATTGGGATGGAGGGAGGGAGGACGGGGAGGGGGGTAGAGATAGGGGAAGGGGTTGGTTGTTCGGGGCTGCAGGTGCCCTCAGGTGCTGTGGTATTTCTTGCCAGGCGGTGGGCACGCACCGCCAATTACACCTGCCATGTTCTGAAGAGGCTGCTATTTAACAGGTTCGTTAGGCGCGCAGGTGATCCCAACAAAATGAACGGTGGGGTAACTAACTAGTATCACGTATTGCCAAGGGGAAACAACTCACACAAAAATAAACCAGAGGTCGCAGGTTCAATTTCCAGTCCAGTCAAATTTTCTTTGCCATTAAAAAAAAAAAAATCAAAAGTTGTTTGAGAAAAAAAAAACCAATTGTGCCAAAAAAACAGCCCTTCATTTATCCCAGTTGCAGCCTGGTAGGTGCAAAAAATTATACAAACTAATTTTTTTACACATCGATCGCTATTGAGAAAGAATAAAACCTGTTAATACAAAAAAATTGCTGTATACTTTTTCCTGATAAATCTGTGTAATTGATAGTTTATTGATATAACATAATTCATCAATCAACGAGAATGAAATTCAATGAGTGTCTGTCCTGCTCAACATATAATAAGCAGTGCTTAGTCAGTGCTTTGCCCAATTGCAGACTGGAAAAATACAGGCAGGTTGTAGCGGGATTCAACTATTTATACTAGATTATTATTGAGCAAGATCGGGGAGAGGGGGGGGGGCTAATTAAGCCAATAGGCAGTGTTTAAGCTGAAAGAAAATGTGGATGAAGTCTATTTAGACAATTCAACCACATGGCTTCAACATCCCGGAGGGGAATGCCTAGAAAATTTACCAATAACCACTATTTTGTGTTCACTCTCCCTCTTCTCTCTATTAACCTTTCCCTTTGATGTTTCCCCCTTCCACTACCAAATCCCTACCCAAATCCCTCCCTGCCCTCCCTTTGATCTCACCCTACCAACTATCTCCATGTCCCAGTTACTCTCCCCTTCCTATTTATTTTGTCCCTGTCATTCCGCCTTTGAGAAAGGTCCTGCTATAGGATCGAAACATCCGACCCTTCTACTTTTTAGAATGTTTAATGTCTACAATATTTTTGGATTTACATGGATTTGAATGTTTACTTTCTATTGTTCACTATAGATCTAATATCCATTTTTGTACAGCAAAGAATAAAACCAATGCTATTTCCCAAATTTTTTTTTCCCATTAATCTTACTCTTCACTTCAACTTTCTATTGTCTTCTAATGTTTCACTTCTTATTTGAAATATATTCCTTTCTTTTAAAGAAATTAAATTTGTTCTTCATCCTAAAATATAATATATTATGGCTGGAGCTAATATGGAAACATTAGGTTGACCAAATGAAGAAAGCAAATGTCGATGTTGTCTTCTTATAATTAGCCTTTAGAGCAATATGTCTTGTAATTTTTGAAATGAAGTTGAAAATGATATTACATGTACTTGTTAAAATGAACTTTGAAAGCACTAGAAATCAGTAAAATGCCCCCTCAAATTCTCCAATGTCTTTATTATATTATAATAATAATTATTATCATTTATTGAGACATATTAGGTTATAGTGTTGGAAGAGTGTTGATCACTATGACAGCATGAGTTGCCCCAAGGGCAACCCCAACGCACCTAATTCTTACATTTCCCCTCCGGATATCATTCCAGAAATCAAGCAGTTTCTTCAAATGCATTATGAATGGCTTCGAGAAGAATCATCCTTGAGCAAGTACAGCTCTATTGCATATTTTGGAGTGTGGCCGGCTTTAGACTCCAAACAGCTGTTGTGGCACAATGCTCAAAATGCCAGCTGCTTCTGAATCCTTCTGAGCCCCCCAAAGACCACAGCGAGACTTTCTGAGGGGACCTGGGAAGATCAGGGGCGCCCCTTGTCCCTTGGAAACCTCAGGCGATGCATTTGTCTCTTCGGCGGTGGCTCCAAGATATGTCAAGGTGCCGACATCTCTCACATCTCCAATCAGGACACCACATCAAAGCACAGGCATAGACTGGATGCGTGCAGACTCATCACGGAAAAGCATTAGCGAGGTCTTCATTAGTGACCCCTCCGTGCCGAGCTGATAAGAGGCGTCCTCTTCGAACCACACCGACTCCACAGCCTCTCGCCCGAGAATCAAGTCCATCGGGAATGTAAACACTGCCCTCATGAGCCAGCATGGCAGAAAAATGTGGGTCACTGAACACCAGAGGGCGCTCTCTAACTCTTTTCAGCCACATCCAAGGCATCCTTGCTGTTGTGAGGAGCCGATATGCTTCAGACTGATGTCTCCTGAAATAATTGGCAGCAATGTCCAACGTGACCGAGGTTCTGGTCGTTAGAAAAGAACCCATGGATCTCAGTCATTACCAGAGATTGAAAAAAGCCACCACTCCAATCAGTAGGGATTGAAATCTACTGGGAGATCTACATGAAGTGGCCATGACCTAAACAATTAAACAAATTAAGGGGGCAAAACCTCTCTGGGTGAGAAATAAAAGGAAGATTTAGCACTGAAATCAGTTGAATTTTCTTTAGCGACACTTTTTCGAAAATGTGCCAAGGTAACATGTTCTCTCCTCAAGTGAAATACAGTCTTTTTTCTCCATCTCACACAGTAAAGGAATGACAAGAAGGAGCTTCATAGCCTCACACAAATCTATACTTTTTCAAACACACCAAGGTTCAGCTAAAAACACCTGCAACTTCAAGGGACCCCTTCCCACTAAGCCACTGTCGCAAAGGTTTCGGCCCGAGTGTTTGGACTGTCTCGCATGAACGAATTGCCAGTACTCGGTCTGTGAGTTCAGCTGGACTAGTCACAGCAGAGCATTGTTATATTTGGGGCCTGCAACCTTTGAAGAGAGCCAGCTTGGAATAACCAGCCCACCACTGTCTGTCAATACTGCAGACCAACTGAAAACACAGCTGCTTTCATGGGACTAACAAACCTCCTTCCAACACTTGGATTTGATCAAATCGGGTAAAATGAAGAAAAAATCTGGGAAATTGAAGATTTTCACATGCACAAGGAGATACATAAGATATTTACGTGGTACGCACTTGATGTGCATTGTGGGTATACTCCTTGAGCACAATTGGCATTATGTGGTGAATTGGAGACAGACAATCCTTTCACTTAATTTAACCCGTAAGCCAACAACTTGCATTAGTAAAATCAAATTATTTCTTTCTTTCTTTCTTCTCGGAATGAAATTTTCACAATTGATGTGCATTCATACACCATGGCACATCTTAGCTAGGCTAATTTCCCAGTCAGTTTTTCCTTTGCCAATGGAAAGTTATGGTTGAAATAGCTGCATCCACTTTGCAGCTGTGAACTGCTGTGAAGCCAGGTTTACAGCAAATTGTTTTTTGCATCTGAATGAAAACATGGGCGTAGCCATACAGCAGTTGATGGTTAAATGCTTCGGACTGACACCCCACCTAGGCAAATATACAGTGTACAAGGTACAGTAGTTGACTTTTTGGGAAGGCCGCCATCTGAGGGACGGATAGCTCACATTGTTAGAAAATAGAGCATGGGTGAAAGTCTTGTGTTAACTTTTCAATCCAGTCAAATTTTCTTGGCACTTTTTTGAAATTGCTTCCAAAATAAAAAAAAAATCATTCTGATTAAACAGCACAAAGGTTCAAATACAAAAACTTTAAAAGAATAAAAAAATATGGAAATCAACTATTACTTGTGTAGCCTTAAGAAGTTACAGACGTGCAGGTGGGTGAATAATTACTGGCTGACTGACCAATGACCCCAGCACCTGACCAACCAAATTCCTGACAGAATGACTGAGAAACTGATGGACCAACTGATTAAATGACCATTCAACTAAATGCCTCAACTGTCTGGCTGACCGGTCAACTGACTGGCTGACCGGTCAACTGACTGGCTGACCGGTCAACTGACTGGCTGACCGGTCAACTGACTGGCTGACCGGTCAACTGACTGGCTGACCGGTCAACTGACTGGCTGACCGGTCAACTGACTGGCTGACCGGTCAACTGACAGGCTGACCGGTCAACTGACTGGCTGACCGGTCAACTGACTGGCTGACCGGTCAACTGACTGGCTGACCGGTCAACTGACTGCTGACCGGTCAACTGACTGCTGACACCTTGCCTTACTGATTGTCACCTTGATTAATTATGCAGTGATCTGCATTGAAAGGCCTTCCTTGGATTCAGCAAAAATGTCATTGGGGTCCAATCTCTGCACCATCAACCTTGGACCCATGAGCACAATCAGCCCCCATCTGAATAACCTTTGTAGGTCACAAAAGGATCAATCAGTTGTACTGTTCGGTTCATTGTAGAGGGGAGAGAGGAATGGGGGTGGCAGCCATTTTTAAGGCCACGCAAGAGCCCCCAAGATTCCAGCATTTCTAATAAATACCGGTAAGCGGAAAGAAGGTGCAAGAAAGCACAAAGCCTTCTAGCTCCAGCCCTTGAGCCACAGATAGTAAAGATCTTATAGCACGCAAAGCGCGCAAGAAAGCCTCTAGACTCTTGTGAGATCACACGCATCCGGGTGAAGTACGCACTGGGCGCCATTTTAGTAACATCACATCACATCACATCAAAAGTTATCACATTCTGTTCACGCATCCAAAGTTGTATCTTTTTTGTTGTTTGTAACAATCTCGCTTCATTTTCGGAGCACCGAAAGCAGACGACGGATTCCGTTGTTTACTAAAATGGCGTCCAGTGCGTACTTAACCTTTTGCTCAGAGTAGTCCATCTTGCACGCTTTGCGCGCTATAAGATCTGTGGCATGATGATTTTAGTCAGAAGGTGTTTTTTTTCAAAACTAAACAAAATTAGAGTTCCCAGCGTTTCGCACCCGGCAGCACCATTCTCAATGGCCTTCACATAGGACCATTGAGGATCAGACTGTGCATTCTGTCTGTTTGGATTCCAGCAGGATTTAATCTGTTGGTCTTTCCCAGCATAAACAAAACACTGAGATAAGTGCTTTAACCCTCTCTCCAAAGCATTTCCATGGATTTTAGTAGGTGACGAGTTCAAGGAAGAGCAGTACGAAAAGGTCCACGTTTTCTTATCATCTGAGCATATTGTTTGTGTGGAAATCACCTTAATAACAATGTCTAATCAGTGTGAAACCCTTGTATACTTCATGTGATCCAATCAAAATTTTTCATCATGCTTTCCAATCTCATTATCTTTTCCAAGATGGATAAATTGGTTCTAGCAAGACTGATACTACATGTACCTCCCTTTTTTTTTATCTTGCTTAGGATATCAAGGCATTCTGAACCAAATTACACGCAACTAATCAAGGAGTGTTTAGCCCACTGGGAAATATAAAAATAGATCCCTGCAGCGAACTAGTACAGATGAAAAGCGGCGTTGCAAAACAAAAATGTCTCTCGGATATTGCCAGGCTCGTCTTTTTTCCCCCTCTTTTCTTTTCACCTTTTATCTCCGGGGAGGATTACGCTGTCTGAGCAAATTGGAGATTAAGACCTCTCCTGCCTGGCTGTGGCGGAGTGCAGATTTGCGACAATTGCGAGTACTGAGATGAAAAATAAAGGGTGGCGACTGGCACACAACTAGGCTGCTGAATAGGGTGGGGGATGCCAAATGCATTAACCTAAAGCTAACTTTTAATGTCAAATGCCACAAGCGCAACCTTTCCAAGACAATTTCTACTATCAACCCTCCCTCTCCCCCTCCAAAAAAGAAGAAGAGAAAGACATAAACTGCATGTCAACAAAGGACAACATTTGCCTAAGTCAAGTATCTCTCTCTCCTTATTCTTTACACGTTTTATGGAAACATCGAGAAAAGATCAAGAAAATTTTGCTTACTTCAAAAAGCACACTTTCTGCTGCATTGATGGATTCAAGAGAGATTCAAGAATCCTAAAAATGCTAATGCTATGCTAATGCTATATTTATATTGAGAGCCTACTGCCAGCAAATTCACATTATGCAAACATTATTCTGAGAAGCAGGGGAAAATATGTTCCAATTTCCTGCGTTCGTACATGTAAATCTGTTTGGTTTTTATTCAAATCTGTAGCACTATGCAAAAATCTGTGGGTAATATGTTTTCAGCAAGACTTTGTAAAGCAAAGTCTGCGTGTGATATTTTCACACAAACTATAAAATACTTCCACGTGTACATGTACATGTAGCTGCAATCCCAAAATAACAAGAATAAATGTAAAAGGGCCTAAAGACAATATCCCATATACAAATCTACAACACGAACGACTCTCAGCCTTAATCTGCATCATTTTTGGTTTTGATTTCAAATTGGAAAAAAAGAAATTAGTTCACGTAGTTACATGTACGGTATACGTGGTTGCCTAGGAAGGCCGGATTTGAGGCAATCTAGAAACGTCAGGAAACAATAATGGCCAAAATCTGAAGGAGAAAGAGATCACTTAGTCAATCAAGTCAATTGGATGAGGGTCTGAGAGTGAGAGAGCATCCGGAAGAGAAGGGGAAGAGGAGGCAGCGATAATGTGCATGTCTAGAAGCCAAGATGAGGTTGCCGTGGCAATGCATCTTCCTCCCCGTCTGCCCTTGATCGCCAGGGGGAGGGAGGGGGGGGGGACTTTGGGTCATGTGCTGGCCAAGGCATTCTGCTTTGTTGATTGAGCGCATTAAAGGGTGGCCTCGGCGGCCATTAATCTGCCCTCCCCTACTGCAGTGGCCGGAATTACATTCTACCAATCCCATGACAACGTGAGGGCCGGTCTCCAGAGAGACCACTTCACAATGTTGTTTGCATCTGATCAGAAATGCGGCCTCCCAAAGGATTCGTCGGATGGATGGACGCGTGCTTGTCGGCTTTGCATGGCAATCTCCTCAAGGACTTCATGACCACATCAGATAAACAGAAAAAGAAGAAGAAGAAGAGAGAAACAGGGGAACTCCAAGTCTCATCAGACTGAAACCCCGTATTTTAGATAATGATGAGAAAGCTTCTATGAAACTCATTAAGAGTAAATGATAAGTATATATAGTGCTCATATATGCTGTTTACCATGTAGCATAGATGTACATGAACATGTACATGTATGTATGGGTTGTAAATTTGTGTAAATACATTCATACGAATGTAGCTGTATAAACACAAGATGCACATGAGTGTATCAGTGTATTAAAATCGATTTCATCGCAAATATGTGTGATTAATTGATGAGGTGCTCGATGAAGATATCACTAAGGGGGCTCGTTTCAAGAAGATTTACATTCTCTGAAGCTCATTAACAGTAAATGATTAGGATAAACCAAGAGCTTATTACCAAGTGTGCATATACAGTATATATGATGCACACACATGTAAGAATACTGTTGATAATAGAAGAGAAATCCTTGCTCATGCTAGTCCGTGGATGTATAAACGTGGTTGTTTTGATGTACAGTATGACAAAAGAGGGCGCTCAGTTGGCAACCAGGGCCTGCTTGCATAGGCCGCTAGAATTTACTCAAGCACTAAAAGGAAAAGTGTGGCAAGCGGCAGTTCCCGGTGTGTTTCATGAAAAGCAGGCAGCAGTCAATGTCTCAACGACATATCTAAAGCAGTGAGCAGTACATGTACATGTACAATGAAACAGGCAGTCCTCAAAAGTCTCTGCGGGGACTTGCTTTGCTCATGCTGTGCAGCTCTGTGACCCTGATGTTATTATCATGCGAATTTTTTGTGAAACATTTGGGAAAAAAAGCAGCGAAAATTGGACTGGAGTGGGATTCAGCAAGTTCTTGTTTGATTGAGTTTACCCTCGTGCTCTATGAAAATGGCTGCTACTCAATCAGCCTTATGGGCCAACTAAAATAAGAAACTGAGAGATGGAAATTACACCAGCGCATCACTCGACCTCACCCTTTCTCTGCGACTCAAATTCCTCTTGAAATGGCACATGCACAAAGATGATGCCACTTCTGGGATGTCTGGCCCGTCTCCCCTTTCGAGCGCAGCAATTTAGATGAACACTATACAGTATCCCTGCGCCTGGACACACACATGCAGGCCAGCTCGCTGCAGAATCTAGATTGCTCTGTGCCAAAGAGTCGCCAGACAGCAACCCGACCTGCAAACCTGGTGTGTGGCATGGAAATTGTCCGAATGCAAATGATTTCCGACGGCAAGGCCTCTAGGTATGTGTGTGGGGGGAAGGGTTACACAACTTACTGTACATGTACACCTAGAAACATGCTGACATATCTAATGCGCATGTCTGTGGCATGCAAGCAAGTACCGGAACATATGTATGTACAGTGTACATGTACATGCTCAGCAGACTCAGACAGCCTGTTGTGTCTTAAATCTCACTTAGTATATAGAGGTTTTTCAGTCACATGCTTTTTGACGATCAGCGTTCCATTCCAAGATGTATGTGGAACGCGCGTGCCTTTGAGTCATCAAATGTCCAATGGAAATACTGTACACAGATTCGATATTTGCATTCGCCTTTGGATTTGGAGCCTGCAATTTAATTTCAAATTTGGACAGTACAGTGCAAATTGGGCCCAAGCCTGATCCAAGTCTGTCCTGAAGACAAAAGATAAAACATCAGAGGACATTATGGCCAACAGAACTCAAACTAGTGAATTGTAATAACAAAGTTTTCTGGGAATGTTATTATGTACAGGCAGATGCCTACAAAGTGCCTGCCTATGACAATGTGCAGATTATAATTGTCTCCTGAACACAATGAGAAACCTCCGGTTCTTTCCAGAGCCACTCACTGTCACAAAAGGCAATCGCTTACACTTGGCACTTTCACTAATCTAATTCCAGGCCAGACAGTATTACAGCGGTCAGGCTTACAGTATTAAGTGCCACCCAGTCTGCCATTTTAGGGAGGCTGTGCACACATCTTTGTAAACCAACAAAATTCTCTGTTCTACCCATACACGCCCCCAAAAACCCACCAAAATGAGCTACAGAAACTCTACAGTGTAACGTCGCTATAATGAACATCCCGGGATCCATGAAAATTGTTTGGTATAGCAGTCCTACATGTACGTTATAGCAGTTGTGGACACATATTTTGTACTAAAAAGTCGGGAGCAAAAGGGCATGTTCGTTACAGCCGAATGTTCGGTATATTGGCGTTCGTTATAACAAAATTCCACTGTACCAGTGTAGAAGCCCAAAATGCTTGGATTAATCCTGACTCAATGAAATTGTTCCCCAGCCTATGAGTCCGAGATTTCAAGATTGTTTCAGCCACTGCTACAGATCACATTGAACAGCTGATCAATATCATCTAACCTTCGAAGGGCCTCGAAAAACATCAGCCCGACATTGAATTAAGAAGATTTGGAAGGGGCAAGGTCTTGAGTGAATTTGCCGAGCTTATGCATACATGTACATGTATGCTATTACCACTGCAGCACACTTTTAGCATGAACACATTTGGGCGATGAGGTTCTAAGAACCTTGTGCCAGTCCAGAGCTTGGGCTTAAGCCCATACATGGGGCTAGCACTAGGTAGGGCTAGGGGTTTGGGTTGGGATTGGGTTTGCATGGGGTTTGGATTGGGTTTGCATGGGGTTGGGGTCGGGGTTTGGTTCGGGGTTTGGTTCGGGGTTTGGGTCGGGGTTTGGGTCGGGGTTTGGGTCGGGGTTTGGGTCGGGGTTTGGATCAGGGTTTGGGTCGGGGTTTGGGGCAGGGTTTGGGTCAGAGTTTGGGTCAGAGTTTGGTTCGGCATTGGGTTGGGTTTTAGGTCGGGGTTTGGGTCGGGGTTGGGGTTGGCCGGTTGGGGTTGGCCAGAAAATAAATCCCGGTCAAAACCAATGAAAACTCTGAACAATCATTGATCAAATCAATGAATAAATAATAGATGCTTACAATGCAAGAAGATCATGTTCCAACATGTCCATGTGCATGTTTAAAGATGAAAACTGAGTTTCTATAGCTTCATGGGTCTTCCCATGTATAACAATAATAACAACAAAGGTCTCCTTTTTTTCATTGGGTAATTGATTAAAAAATGTGGGTCCTGCGTGGGAAAAGAACCTGTCCCTCTCAGTTGTTTTTTTCTTCACTCGATGGAATTAATAATAATCCTGTATTAGAGATCTACAAGAATGGAACTGGTTGGTGCTGTTGGAGCAAGGATACATTGTGCTGAGGAGCAGAGCCACGGACACAATGGAGAGCGAACAATCGCCGAGAAACACGGAGAGAGTGGGAGCCACTTAGTCAAAACCGAAGCACTGGAGAAAATTATGGGGACAGGTTCCTCTTATTAGCAGGGGCTCCGACCAAGGGTCTGACTCTCCTCTCCCCTGCCTAGCAGACATGACATGACAGCACATTGGAGCTGTCGGAGAAATGACAGGATACTCTGAGGACTGCGGTGTCCACATGGCTGTTATTGGCAGGGCAATAGGCAGGGTTGAGGGAGGTCGCTGCGGACGGCCACTCATCAGGCAGATCCGAGTGACAGGCGGCCAGTTCAACACTTGCTCCCCGGGAAATAATGAAATCATTTTCTTCTCCCTTCTCCCATTTTCTTCTTTGTTTTTCTTCAATTCTGGGGATTCGTCTCCAAGTCCCCGTATGTTGCGAGAGCTGAAAATGCAAATATTATGTGGGCACGAACCTAATCATCTGCAGGTTGGCATTCTCTGACACATAAAAAAAGAAGAGCATTTGGAAATGGTGCAACTAAAAACATAATGGGATTAAATTTGTGCATAATATTCAATGTATACATATATAATGCCCAGGCTAGAGTCGCTAGATGTTGTATTATTTGGTACATGCAATGTTATAACAATGGTCGAGGTGGATCTAGATGAAAGTGTGCATGTATATGTACGTGTACACGTACCATCTACCACTTGCAGCAGATAAAGATTGAAGGTTTTTTTCTCAAGAATGAGGCAAACTCAATTAATGTCTGCTTTGCGTAGGTGAGTGGTCAGAGTATTAAAAGGGGGGGGGGGGTGCACATGTGCAATGCAAGATGTTGGTCTGAGCTTCTTTCTCTCCCCGTTTTTATAATGGCTTGCAAATCAGCCTCTTGAATTGATGTAGGAGAAACCACCACATTAGGAATTCTTTCATGAGGGCAATTCCATAACCATTAAGCTCTCCTGCATGTAATATTATTACAGCGTAATGAACCTCTTTTTAGATTGAACAGTATGTTATAAATGAAGAGTATAATATAATAACTGTTTTATTGACAACACTTTCATTCAGTCTAATTACGGCTGTAAAGTTTGAGGACATGGACATGGAGCACTGACACACAAATTCCCTGCTTTTTCAATATGTACCAAAAAAAATTGAAAAATTCCTTCAGACAGATTATTCTGTAATACATAAACTTTAGCAATTAAAAAAAAAAAATTAATTGATATTGACATGCATTCTACTTGAAAAGGACTTTTGGAGTAGATACTAGATGCCTCATTTCACCCTCTTAAAGAAGGTCATGTATATATACAAAAATGTTGTACACCGATTGCTGACTTACATGGCCAAAATGCATATCTCCAAAAATGTACTGTAAAAGGCGTGCAGAATCTGCCTTTGAGAAAGGTCCTGCAAGGAGCCTCAATTTGTACAAAACTACAAGCTACAGTATGAGAAAATGGGCAATTAACTTTCTAGTGACACCGTCGTTCCAACAGCAACAGGCATTTACATTGTGCTGGCCACCTGCTGCATAAATTTAGGCCCCAGAGTTACAGTCTGTAAAGCAGCACTGGGTTCTCCAAACACAATTGTGAAAACAAGTGCCCGCATCTTAATGCCTCATCTTGAGCCGGAAGCTAGCCATTTAGGCACCGCTAAGGATGTCATTTGATGGCCCGTAGTACAGCAGAAAGCAAGCAGGTTTTTTTTTTTAAACCCATAATAGTTCACTGGCATGCATTCTACCCAGTTAAAGCAACGTAACTTGGCGGCTTATACAACTTGAGCCTCTACCGTACATGTACATTATCTCTCAGTTGTTGTAGAATATCCCAAAGTCTTGTTGAATGCTTCTGACTGGTGCCCCCACCCTGGGGAAGACAAGTTGACTGTAGAGTTGTTTCACTGCGGCCATCTTGGGGGCTTTGTTGTGTTATTCAAATTCAGCGACAATGCAAGACTTGCAAGTACAAAGAATGCACTCTTGCATAGCCAGGAGGAACAAAGACTAGGCCCCCAATTAAGATGGCCTTTGGTGAAACAACTCTATTTAGGGAGGCCACCATCTATGGGCTGGATAGCTCAGACAGTAAGAGTGCTGGGACGCAAAACCAGAGGTCTCGGGTTCAAATCCTGGTCAAATCAAAGTGTTCTTTGCCAAAATTTCAATTTCAAATTTCAGTTTCAGGCCTCAGTCCTCAATTGCAGCTTTTCAAGCTCTTGCTTTTCCTGTTTGTGAGACTTAACTTCGTTACACACAAGTTGTACCAGAATGGACATGTGATCACAATGGGTCAATTAAGCCTTGGACCACTAGACTTTTCAAAGTGGCCAATGGCCATCCAGTTTGGGTAAGCTTGGCCAAGCAATCCAAGCCAAGCCAAGCCAAATTTACTGGGGGACGTCCTGCTAGAATCGGTACGTTAGTCCCTCATCATTTTTTACTTTTGCGAAAAATTATTGCAAATGAGTTTTGCCAGGATGGAAAAATTGTCCCCAATTTTGAAGTCAACTTTCAACTACAGCACCGAGGCTTACTTTAAATGCCGCCTAAGCTTGCATGGGCATGCACGGTGTATGCAAACACTGTGTAGGTGGAATCACGTCACCCTTTCCCCCGTGCATAACTCCCCGAGTACAGATTGATCCCCCCCCCCTGCTTCCCCCCACTGTCAAATGTGGCCCCATCACTGAGCCCAACAATCGATTCCACTTCACTCCCAATTAATGAACGGAGATCAATCAATTTGGGGCTGAAAGTGTAGAGGCATCATGAGCAAGCACTGCAAACACAGCACCGAAATGCCAGACCTTGAATATAGTTTAATTATTTCTACACCTAAATTATCAATTCAATGGGGTTTTCCCCAATGCAATGATAAGAGACACCATCATAGAATGGTGCACAGATTTTGGGGTTTTTTTTCTTCCAAACTTGAATTCATCTCTATTCTAGAATATTCCTCCCCTTAATCATTCATCACTATTTGGACATATTTCTCTTTGGAATGCCCTCAATTATGTCAATAGAAACTGATTTGCAGCAGTGAAATTCTATCTCTATCTCTGCCCTGCATCGTTGAATTCAGAAGACACCTCACAGTCTCCCCAGCATGGACAAATCTTGTGTGGCATCATTATACTTCCCAGTGTCAAATATTCCTCAGGAAAAGAAAGAAAGAATTTATAGGGGAAGATTCGATTCTTCACCATTTTTATTTATAGACTGAAATACGTGACTTATTCCCCACACTGGATGAAGAGAGAATCTAGAGTTGCAAGTTACATTGTTGCAGGGCCTAAACAATGTTGTTCCGTATTCAAATGGCTTTAGATTGAAGACCGCAGATATTGGAGGGGGGAAAAAAGGGATGTGTTGAGAACACAGTCAGGCGACACTGATAACTTAGGTAGGCATGACCATGGCGTGTGCTGTACTTGTGACACAATGGCAGCTGCCCGACACAAATTTATGAATTTCTCACTTTCCCAATTGTTGACAGCCAATGTGCTTCGAATCAATACTGACGAGATTGGGTGTTCCACTGTCTACACTGTCGGAGGGGGGGGGGGGGTAAGGGGGGGAATCAATGGAAATGTAAATAACTCCATCTCCATGGCAATGTGCCATGGCTTATTTGCAGTCCTGGGAGGGTGGATTTATAGACCTCTATATGATTGACTGGGGGAGGAGGGAGGATGGGGAGGGCGGGCAGATCAAATCTAATTATTACACTGCCTACGCTGGAGGGGAACCAGCCACTGCTGACGGCACACGGTTCTATGAGCTGGACACCCATGAAAGAATGGCGAACATGAGACTCAAATGGGAAAGGGGAGGATGTGGGGGAAGACATACCCCCTTCTGTGGCCTCCCGCCCGCGTAATTTTTTTTTCCCAGGACGGAAAAGGCCATCATTAGCATAAAGGCGCGCTATTGGTTGCATTTTGTCTACGCATAGTGAATTATTCATGATAATCATTCCACTTACCCACTCAGATCTTGATTTGAGTATATATGTTAGGTGTACATGTACATGTTCATACACAGTAGGGGTGTACATGTGTGTGAATGCCTACATAATGTACCGGTAACTAGTGTATTCTACACCATAATTAAGCGTGTATACACCACAAGCATGTACTATAAAGACGTCCGTGTGCGACATTTTCATTAATAATTCACCCTGTCTGGATAAGATGCAACCAATAGCGCGCGTTTATGTTAATGGTGGCCTTTCCCTTCCTGTGAAAAAAAAATTACGCCTCCCTCCCTCCCCCTCACCAATCACCAACCTTCAACCCCCCTACGACAATCTCAACCCAAATGCTATCCATCCATTGATACGCCATCCACATTTTCCCCCTTTTTTTTCGCCGCCACCGAGTCTGCAAACCAGAAACACGACACGCCTGCGCCTCCTCACTAAAAAAAAAAAAAAAGAGGTTTCCAATTTGCAGCTTGTTAAGGGCAAGTGACAGTGTACATCCACCCTACGCCCCCCACCACCCTTCTGAAGCTCTCTATCCGTCAGCATCTCACTCCGTGGATGTCAAATTGAAGGACCTAAAGACGTGGAAATGAGTACAAAACAACTGGAGCCCGGTGGATGTTCCCCGCATAGTAATGCCCAATTAGGTACGGAGATTCTCCATGGCCGACTTCTCCAATAATTTTTTTTGGGGGGAAGGGGGGTAAAAATCTATTGGCAATCCCAAGGTGTCGGGCCCCTCCCAAGTACATGAAGAACTTTAGATCTTCATGGGAAAGTAAAAGGTGTATTCATTCAGCTTGTAATTCATAAGCACTGCGATCAGATGAGGGAGGCACAATTTGGCGGAGGAAAAACTACACCCTTTCCCCTACTCCTTGATGCAAGCTCTAAAGTGCTTTAAGAGCAAAGCCTGAGAACATACCGATAACCTAATATTAGGTGTGTGCGGGGTAATGCCATGGCACGTTGGACACGAGGTGTTCATTACCGGGCCAATTTGGGAGGTGCAAACGGATTTGGTTGTTGGGTTTTTTGCCACCTTCCCCAAGCAGTGGTTTCTAACTTGAGGTGTGCATCTGCAACGGGGTCTTTCAAGATCCAGTTTTCCCTACTGCCACTACTCTCAACCTTCTTTTTTTTACAGCCTCGTTTACCTGAAGATTTTTTGTTAATCTACAGTTTGAATTTCATGTTCTACAAGGTTTACCTTGAAACAATGCACACAGTTTCAGTTATGAAAAAATGGCACAGAAAATTTGAGTTGACCAGGACTTGAACCCGAGACCTCTGGCTTGGGGTTGGGGGAGATAGTAGGAACGGCATTTCTGTCAGTATTGCATGATTGTGGTGTATGATTGCTGCCACTGCACAGGATTGCAATTAGCCAAACCGCGCATTTTTCCTCTTGTAAGTAGAACACACACACTCTAACCATGGAGGAAGCTCTCACACACTCTAACAGACGGAACCCATGTCAGACAGAAGGGCCGGGCTATCTATCTTTGAGGCCCTCAGATGCAAAATGCATGAGGGGGAATGGTTCACACTACTGGAGGCATCACCAATAATTCATTGTAACAGCTTCTCAGACAGGAATAATGCTTTGCCTCTTGCCTACAGGGCATCTCAAGTGTGAAAATGTGAAAATTTCCCCGATAATGAACAAATTGAATTCAATCAAAAGTTTCAATCACAATTTCACAGATGAATACAGTGGCAATCTATCACTTTGTTTGTACTAACCTTCAAGAATGATATTGCCAGAATAAGGACCTTGAGCAGTTAAGAATTTGAAACCTTTGCGGTCAATATTTGGCCGTTATACATTGGAGAGCATAGCACAATTCATGATTATACACTCAAGACTGTGTCTACATTGTACATAATATGCACACCCGCCTTTCCTTTGGCCTCGGTGAATCGTAGATTCGAACACTGTGTTTTTCCGGGGGGAAACACAATTTCCATTACATTATGTGTGACGAGGTGGGATGAGAGATGGGAGTGTTGACCTGAAGCCAGGAGATTCTGGCAGAGTGGGGTGGATGATAACATCAATTTGAGTGGACAGTGGTGTGCCACATGGGCTTTCACAGGTGAGTTACTACACATTCGCCATGTACCAGTATATAGTCCTTGTGCTGCCACATCCCTGTTTCCTTATTCATTTTTAGCTTTTCCGCCGCTTCCAGGGAAGCGGAAAAGCTATATCTTTTGTTAGGCTTTTTCTTAGTCTTCTTCTTCTTCTCCCCCAAAGCCCATAGACAATGCACAGGGGTTTTGTAAGCACGACTTTGGTCATTGAACAGACTTGGATTTTTTTCAAACGTGGGAAATGCATAAAGCCCATGCTGAAATTGATCCTAAACACCTTGATGTCATCATGACGTCATCACGTGTCACGTGACCTTGCTTTGAAGGGGCAAATTTCAAAATCCATTAAAAGCAAAAGTGCAAGTTCGTTTGGTTTCAACTTTGCACTGTATCTAAGTTGGGAAAAGGTGTATCCAAAAATTGCCATCGATTGACCGTGACGTCATCTCATGAATATTTATGAGGTCATGAACTTTTCAGATTTTCACATTGAAATGAGCATATTTGGCCAACGGAGCGAGATTTTTTTCATTTTTTCTTTGATATCTATTGGGGACATGGTTTAGAAACACCTTCCGGAGCCAAAATGTCGTTACGCAATCATGACGTCATCAAAATGTGTGATTTTAAAACACATATAAGGCATTGGCCGATCATCTCGAAATTTGGTATGTAGTTAGCTATCGTGCTAGACATTCCAAATCTAAAGTTTGGAACCGAAGGACCATTGTTTATATTTTTTATGAATTTTTGAATACCACACTCGAGTCCCATAGGCTTTGTGCACAAAATATGTACATCCGTTTTGGAGTAGGAATGGGGCTATTCTATGACTTGTTACAAACAGAAGCGGAAAAGCTCTATGCTCTGTTTCACAACAGACATATATTTCTCGTTTATCTTGTGACATTCTAACATGAACAATACCACTCGGTTACATTATGATTTGTTCACCTGTTTGAGCAAGTTTCCATGGAGGAATTTCCTCAACCAATTCTTGAGCTAATTCTTGAGCTAATTCTTGAGCTAATTCTTCAGTAAGTTCTTCAGCTAATTATTTAGCTAATTCTTCAGCTAATTCTTCAGCTAATTATTCAGCTAATTCTTCAGCTAATTATTCAGCTAATTCTTCAGCTAATTCTTCAGCTAATTCTTCAGCTAATTCTTCAGCTAATTCATCAGCTAATTCATCAGCTAATTCTTCAGCTAATGTTGCAAGTGAGAATGAACTGACAAAATATGACTGACAACTCATAAGGAGAGAGCCAAGGGCCTTATTGAACTAGATGCAGCCTCACTGGCAAACAGCTGGCCAAATCATGGTTCACCTCTATATCATTCAAAGTTCAATTGATGAATAACATATTTTATGATAAACAGTTGCAAGAAGGGTGAATTAGTCACAATTTTCAAACAAGCAAAGACGGGAAACATACAGAGTGAATAGTCAATTAGAATTATCTGGGCAGGATAGCTCAGAAGTAAGAGCACTGGGACATCAATCCAGAGGTCTCAGGTTTCAAGTCCCCGGACATGTCAAAGTTTTCTTTGCCAATTTTTCGATAAATATCAAAAATTAGGAACGATCAATCCTATCTTTCTCAAAAGCAGAGAAGTCCTAGTACGATTGAAAAGTCAGGCTTCCTAACTTTTGATATTTGCATTTTGGTCATTTTGGTCAGTCGGCAGTTTTCAACATTGTGCATATTACTAAAAATAATTATAAATTTAGCAAAAAAACAACCCAAATTGGACAAGACCAAGATGAGCCCATACCTCTGGTTCAAAGTACCAGCTATAACATTTGGTTTGCTATTTTCATAAAATGATATACAAAAATGTTGCAAACTGCTAACTGACTAAAATTACCAAAATGTAAATCTTAAAATTTAGTGGGCCTGACGTTTCAATCCTAGCAGGACCTTTCTCAGTGCCTTTGAGAAAGGTCCTGCTAGGATCGAAACGTCAGGACCACTAAATATTAAGATTCATAAAATGATGTATGAACTTGGAAGTACATGTATGAAATGGGGAAGGAGGAGGTGGAAGAGAGAATAAATCGTACTAGAACTGTGTTTCAGACAGTCACACCCTGGGCAATTTGAAATAAAGTCATGGCAGCTGGATTTGAGTATACATGATTTGTGTTCTTCTGTTGTGCTTTTTCGCCTTTTTGGTGAGCCCAGGAGAGCATGAATTCAACAGAACGAAGGACATTGTCAATTAGGCGGTTACTTTGCGCCACGGCAACCAGGCCACCGTGCAATCCCTTCCAACCGCTGGCCAGTCAAGGAGCACTCTTTGTGGCAACATCGCTGACGCTTCATTAGTCTGCCTGACACACTTAAAGCAATCAAGAAGGGCGGCCTACTGCAAACAGACATGCGTTGTACTTGCAGCCCTGCGAACACGGCCGCATGACTTCCTGCGTAAATACGCCGCTCATGCCTCATGAGCAATTTAGAATTCTCAAACAATCATTGAGACGATACGGCGTGCATTTGTGTAACATTCTATCATGCTCAGCTAATCCACTTCCCATTGCTCTGAAGATTTGCGCATCATGCGCTTTTCAGCATTCTAACGCACAGAGCATGTGCTCCAAACCTAGTCAAGAACAGCGTAATATCCGATGTTTGTATGTTACACATAATTATGAAGGCACCTCTAAGTCGGACAACTGTTGTGCAATCCATAGCACGCTACATCGAGTCACTGTAGCTTGAACTTAACACAAGGAGGAAGTGCCAAATTCCAAGGCTAGCTTTGAATTTCCAGAAACAAATCGTTAAAAAACTAATAACGTAAAGTGATATACAAAAATGTTGCAAACTGCTTACTGACTACAATTTCTCAAAACTAATAACAATAAAAAGAAGGGAATTAGTCAGTGATAAATGTCAAAATGAACCCTGTATACTAAAGACTGAAAATGCTCTGTTGCCATGGATATGATATTTCGGCCCCGGCTTCACAATTTATTACAAATCTAAATCTGAAAAAAGAAAATCTGTAAAAAATATAATAATGGGGGAAAAAACCAGTCCCTGATAATGGACAAATAAGCACTGTCTAACAAAAAATGTTGCAAACTGCTTACTGACTAAAATTACCCAAATGTAAATCTTAAAATTTAGTGGGCCTGACGTTTCGATCTGCCTCTGAGAAAGGTCCTGCTAGGATCAAAACGTCAGGCCCACTAAATTTTAAGAAAAAATAAAAAGAGGTTTTTTTTTTCATCCGGTCTAAGATACTCAATTCTACACGTGGTTTCACATTTCACTTAATGTAAAATTGATAAAGGGAAATCAATCAAACATACACAAAGAGTCAGTCAACGCGCTCATAAAAAAAAATAGTATCTACAGACTTGCGGCAAGACCCTATCATATGAAATATATCCAGGGTTTCACATTTCACATAATAATATCCTTGATCTCACTTTTTAACAGAATGAAAAAGGAGGGGGGAAAAATGGCAAAAACCTACCTCAAGTATTTCACCTTTTTCATGGCACTCTTGAGGTGCGACTTGGTGCTGCCCTTGGAGTGATCAGCCATGTTTCTCGGGGAATGGTGCCGGCGCTGACTGTGGTGATGAGGAGCTGGCAGTGAGCCAGGTGGTGCTGGTGCGGGCAATCCGGTTGGTCGTGCCAAGCCTACCGCCAGCTGGTAGCCCCGCAGAAGTCTGCACTGCAATCTGAGCATGCGGAGAAGAGTCCTTGGTCTCTCTCTCTCTCTCTCTCTCTCTCCCTTCTTCCTTCTCGGCCCTTTGCAGCTACACGCATGCGACTGACAGACCCACAGAGTCGACGGCTGATGCACTGCAGTGGAGGGGGGGGGGAGGGGAGGGGAGGAGAACAAACGACGAATCTAATAAGTGGGGATTGCATGCTGGCCTTCAGCAACAGAGGACTGTTGTCAGTTCCAGACTGCCAATCCAGCACTTCCCCATCTCTATCCCCATAAATGTACCTCTCTCTCTCTCTCTACACCTTTTCCTCCCCTCTCTCACTCTCTCTCTCTCCCTCTCTCTCCACCTCCCCTCTCTCTCTCTCTCCAACTTTCTCTCTCTTCTCCTCTCTCTCACTCTCTCCCCTCTCTCTCTCTCTCTTCTCCTCTCTCACTCTCTCCTCTCTCTCCCTCTCCACCTCTCTCCCCTCTTTCTCCACCTCCTCCCTACCTCTCTCTCTCCACCTCTCTCACGTACTCTCCCTCTCTCTCTCCACCCCTCTCCCCTCTTTCTCCACCCCATCCCTACCTCTCTCCACCTCTCTCATGTACTATCCCCCTCTCTCTCTCTCCACCTCTCTCTCTTCAACCTTTCCCCCCTCTCTCTCTCCAACTCTCTCCCCCTCTCTCCACCCTCTCCCTCTTTCTCTCTCTCTTTTGGGGAAAGTTTCTATAATTTCCAATCCCCCTTCTCTCTCACTCTCTTTCTCTCTCACTCTCTTTCTCTCTCACTCTCTTTCTCTCTCACTCTCTTTCTCTCTCACTCTCTTTCTCTCTCACTCTCTTTCTCTCTCACTCTCTTTCTCTCTCACTCCCTTTCTCTCTCACTCTCTCTCTGTCACTCTCTTTCTCTTTCTCTCTCTCTCCCTCTCTCTCTCCCTCTCTCTCTCATTCTCTTCTTCTAATGAACACTTAATTACAGCAGACATGCATAGGGATAAAAATGGACCTGGACATGTTGACGTACGAGTACATTTTCCCTCTCGTCTTTCCCCTAGTCACAAAGAGAATGAGGTCGCCATTAAAGCTTCATATCCTGGCTCTGGATTCCCCCACAAAAGCATACATTATAAACGTGCTCCCCTCTCTCAGAAAAGTGTCCTACTTCAATCTGGCTGGGCTGAAAAAAGAAGAAAAAGGAATGCAATTGTGACAACATTTTCACGGGCCCATTCAAAGGGCAAATTTGTTTTAATTACATTTCACCATGCCAAAGGATGTCATCTGCATATCTTTAATGTCAGAGGGAAGGGGAAGGGGAGGGGGAGGGGCAGGGGCAGGGGCAGGGGCATGGGGAGAGGGAGGGGGAGAGGGAGGGTAGGGGGAAGGGCAGGGGGAAGGGCAGGGGCAGGGGCAGGGGCAGGGGCAGGGGCAGGGGCAGGCACAGGGACAGGTGCAGGGGAGGGGGAGAGGGAGGGGGAGAGGGAGGGTAGGGGGAAGGGCAGGGGGAAGGGCAGGGGCAGGGGCAGGGGCAGGGGCAGGGGCAGGGGCAGGGGCAGGGCAGGGACAGGGACAGGTGCAGGGGAGGGGGAGAGGGAGGGGGAGAGGGAGGGGAGGGGGAAGGGGAGGGGAGAGGGAGGGAAGGGGGAAGGGGAGGGACAGCGACAGGGGCAGGGGCAGAGGCAGGGGCAGGGGCAGGGGCAGGGACAGGGGCAGGGGCAGGGACAGGGGCAGGGACAGGGGCAGGGGCAGGGCAGGGGCAAGGGCAAGGGCAGGGGCAGGGGCAGGGGCAGGGGCAGGGGCAGGGGCAGGGGCAGGGGCAGGGGCAGGGGCAGGAGCAGAGGCAGGGGCAGGGGAGGGGGAGGGGAGAGGGAGGGGGAGGGGGAGGGAAGGGGGAAGGGGAGGGGGAGGGGGAGGTCTGCTGAAGATCTCCGCAAACAATCGACAATATGCCAGGGACATTGTGCTGCAGAGTCTCTTATTTCTTCAAAGGCGTCGTCACTGAGTCGTGGGGAATGCATTCGGTGCCAAATACTAAGCTCAGGGTTGGACATCGGAGAGAATTAAATTCGGATCGCTCGTGGAGATGGCCCAGGCCAGGCCGAGTGGATTTCCTTTTATCTGTCAGGTCACACACAGTTTCCAATTGCAGCTCTGGGCCATGTGCAGTCATTAGAGGCATCGCCTATACCTGTGGCCTCTCATCAGATTGCCTAGGGCCATTGACACACAAGTATAGTAGTCCGGTCCAATCCAGTCACCCACTCCCCCCCCCCACCTTTGCCTCACCCAAAAAAGTGCAAGCGCAATGAGTTGTGAATGCTCAGGCTTTGATCCACGGGGAGTCGTCACGGCAAAGAAATATGGCAGACAGAAGGGAGGGGGATAGGGTGGACGGCCAAATTATTGCATGGATCATGCACACACCGAGACAATCTTTACCGTCGACATGCGGCGACTTATGACGGAATTCTCTCTGTGCACGCCGGCACGTCCGCACCGAAATCGCTGGTGAGACGGCACTGCAAAATGCCACAGTGCTGTACAGGCAACTGCCTGACACAAACTAATCAGATTAAAGCAGGTAACCTTTACAGCTACACGTACGCAAATAATGGACTGATCTTTTTTCATCTACATGAAAACCAAAACAGATACAGAAACAGATACAGAAACAGGGACGGCTATAACTCAACGGCAGCAAATCTTACCGTAACTGACTAACCAAAGGTTCGGTACAGTCAACCGTTCTGGATAGAGCAGGATCGATCGAAGAAATCTGTCTCGCGGAACGTCTATGCTCACCCTTACTCCCCTCGAGTCTCCACAGGTAAACAAAAAGGCCAAGCAGATGAACGAGCCAAGGAGCATGTAATCATGGCAGTTCCCCTGGCCTGCCTGCACTGAGCTCTCCCCACAGAATGCACCAACCAGCCAATCTGACAAGATGTAAACATTCAACACACACACACACAAAAACACTGCCACGATGACACAACATGACCGGTGATCTAGATTGCTATATTACTTTTAGCTGTCTTCACTGGTAAGCTACCCCGTGCACCAGTGTGTCGTCAGATTTTACGGCACCTAAGGCAGATGAATTTACGGGGCCAATAACGGAGACACTCAAAATTGTTTAGAAACGCGCATTTAAAGATTTATGAGCTGTGCTGATCTTCCGGCATTTCGATTAAAACAGGCCAAGAGAACATTGCCATTTTAGAGACGACTATAAACACAGTCCACATCACCCACAACTGAAACTTTTGAGAAACTGACTGACTGATTGGAAGATTTGATTAATTTCGGTCAAATGTGGGATTTTTTTTTTCTCTTCAAGATAAAGCATGATGGAAAGACAGCCAGATAGATGATGAGATAGCTGTCATCTTCCTTGTCAGGATTTTAGAGAGAACAATGAAAAACTGATTTGGCCAAGCCTTGTCACGGTCCAGTGAGCGCCTCCGGGACTAGCCAAACCACTGCACGCTCCAGTGAGCAAGACTGCACAGTCCCTTCATCAATAGTCCCCTGGTGTCAGGGAGAACATGTATACATGTAAGGGAGTTCAGCTCTTCTCAGAGCCATATTCACACACAATGTATCAGTCCATGACCAGGGGCTTAAGCACAAAGTGACACGATTAATGGAATTGCCTTGTCCAGCGACAGTTCCCCTTTGTATCATATTAATGTAAAGAGTAATGTAATAAAAGTAAAAAGCCATTTAACATCACTTCGCATAGTGCTTTGTAATTGTTTACTTTTCCTGCTTAGCAGATTTTCACGCTTAAGCGGCTCTATGAAATAGGGCCCAGTATAGTGCACCCACTCATTGCTTTTTGTGGTACATTCTATGATTTGTGCATACATTGTAGATTGATGGTGTGGAAAAGAAATCAATTGAAACAAAAGAATGTGGTCTCATTGCAAACAGTTAACAATACAAATGTGTGAATCCAAAATGCAAACTCTGAGAAACACAGTTGTGGGTAGTTTGATGATTCTCTAACAAGCATGGCAATCTTTACTCTGTTACTTTAACCGAAACCAGAGGTTACTTTTACCAGCCAACCTCTGCTCAGTAAAAATGACCAGGTATTTTTTGCCGAGTTAATTAGTCCAGTGGATGCTCGCAACTTGGTGAAAATCCACATCCCGTGCCACATCACGTGCCACAACAACACACATGCGAAGAGCACGGTTTC
Organism: Luidia sarsii; assembly: GCA_949987565.1. Classification (NCBI taxonomy): domain Eukaryota; kingdom Metazoa; phylum Echinodermata; class Asteroidea; order Paxillosida; family Luidiidae; genus Luidia; species Luidia sarsii. The sequence continues at coordinate 18,688,821 of OX465106.1, forward strand.
TGCATAAACATGCCACGCACTACATGTACGTGGCAGCCAGAAGTGGTTTTATTTCGCGGGCATTATGGGCCTTTTTCCAAACCCCGGCTTAGGCTCAGGCTCCGGCTTTGTCTCTGCTTCTTTCATCAATTTCAAGTACAAGGCATGAAAAGAGGAAGACTTTGGCATCTTTTTAAAATGTTTGACTGAGTTTTGAAAATGAATCCAAAGCTTCAACTTAAACAAAGATCTCCAAAGATCTCCAAAGATCTCCAACTTGTATAATTTCAGCATTTGGATAACTGAGACGAAGCCAGAGCCGAAGCCTAGTTAAGCCAGGCTTTGGAAAAGGCCCTATGTAACCTCAGAGGCCATGCACAGCTCCCTCGTGAGTCGTTACATTGCCAGCTCAGTTGCTTCGCTTCAACCACTGTCTAAGTTCAGTTTCTCAACTTAAACAGTTTTTAACTCAAATGGGAACAGCAGTAAGATTTTCCTATTTGAAATTTAACTAGGGTTAAATTTCTCCTTTTTTAAGCCCCGGTGAAACGTGGCTTTAGAATCAATTGCTAACACAGCACGATTCATTCGCATTTAAATTGCATATGATATCAACATCTCAGAGGAGACTTGCCACGAAAACCGTCATCGGAACCTGCTCCTCTTTTTGGCCAGTATTATTGTCATTGTATCGGTCTGTGATTAAAATCATACTACATACAAGTGCATTTTCAATACTCATTTATTCCGTATGTACATGTAATTTTCAGAAATTGACAGGAAATGACATCCTAGTAGGGCCTTTGAGAAAAGTCATACAGGGATTGAAACGCCAGTGTCTATACATTTCTGAGATTCGTATACTTTTGGCCATCTAAGTTAGCATTAAAAGCAGTTCTAAACATAATATTTGTATCATTCATGCTGTACTTTTTACACGTCCGGACTGCCCTCAAGGGATCTTCAGATGGAGAGTTTTCAGTTTGTTTTGGACACCGCAAAGTCTACTGCCTCTCAGAATGGAGGGAAGCAAAATACTGCCCAGAGGATCAAGCTATTCTGTTAGCTTGGGGAGGTAGCACGCCATTCGTTTCACACGCGCTTTCTCTCTCTCTCTCTCTCTCTCTCTCTGTCCATGTGTCTGGTACAATCTTGGGAGGTGGGAGTGGGTCATGGTGTTGTCGCTGGATGCTGGCTTGTGCAAACATGCAGGCGAGTAATCCCAATCCTGCACCTGGGGGTTGTGTTATTCCTCTCATTGTGATCATTTCGTCCCAAGACCCTCCGTGTTGATGCGGGTATCGGGATTGTTCCATCAGCCGCCGCTATTTTCTTCAGACACGCAGGTTTTCAACTTGATTCCACTGAAGGCGCGATATTCAAGCCGAGATGAGCCACCCCAAAAAAACCAAACCCAAATTCTCAACTGTATCACAAACTATCAAGTTGCTGTCTCTCTGAGAAGGATTCGGCTTAGGGTAAAAAAATCGGGGGAGGGGGAGGCCTCAATTCCTCACGGGATTTGTAGACATTTATCTCAGGGTTATTTCAGCTGGCAAGAAGTTGGCGATATGTTTGCGTGCCTTATTATGGACTGATATTATTATAGGAAGGCTTTTACTCCATATTGATACAGAGTTCCTTGGGGCAATCCCAGAAGAAACCAAATAATTTCAACGGGCAACAAGTGCACTGCATGCAAAGGGAATGCAGCACCTTCAGCATAAGGGACACTATTCTGATCAGAATCACCACATCAAAGAAAGATTCTATGGGCAATTCCACGCAAAGGTGAACATGACACTGGAAATTTCAAATATATTCAAATTGCACAAATTTGGTATCAAATGAAAGCTGAAAGTCTATATTTTGAAGATGTAAAATTAAAATTTGATTTTTCGCGCATTTCCCCACCTAAACTTTGGATTGCGCAATCAACATATTTTTTTCCAAAAAAAGGGAAAATTCTTGAAGATTGTTTGTCACCTGTTCTGGGATTGTAAATGCATTTCAAACTTCAAAACAATGGTAATATCAGTAATCAGGCTATAAATGAGACTACAGAAACAAGTTTTCCTGCATCATGTAAATCGTTTCACCTCAGCGATTTTGAATATTTTGCTCCTTTAAATGTCCTTCCGTTACCAAAAATTACGCATTTATCAATATATTTTCCAAAATTGCAGTACAGATTCAGAGAAAAGCTGTAAAAAAAGTGAGTTCAGGCTGGCAAATAATATTTTACCACTTTGGTGTCTATACATCATTACGTTTATTAATTAACATCAATTATGATGTGTCCTTCCGTTACCAAAGCTCCGGTAACGGAAGGACAAAATTGGTAACGGAAGGACAAAATGCTATGCATCTCATCAAATTACCATGTAAATATGTGTGTAGGTTCCTATCATCAGTTTTGTCATCGGTATAGGTCTCCCCAATGAGGAGGAAAGGGGTTGGGGAGGGGAGAAGTGGGGAGGAGGTGGGGTGACTTGTCTCCGAAGTCTCAATCATGAGCAGTGACAGGGCACAATTACACGTACGGTACAGGAACTTAATATTGTCAAAATTTTAAAGGAAAGTCTTTTGTGAACCAATGGATTAAAATGGATTGGAATATAAGTTTGCTTGGTGTAGGGCTAATGCTCAATGTACACTTGATAACTACACAGCTTATGCCAACTTCCATCATGCCTTTTCATTGAGATGCCTGCACTACAATCACTGCACACATCTGATGAGGAGATTTCCCTTCCGAAATGTGGGGATTTTGTTGTGAAATATATTTGTCCAAACAAAGTTGCCAGATAATTCAATTCAAGTATATTGCTCATATTTATAACACAATAACAGAGATCCATGACTAAGAGTTTTCTGTCATGCATCTTCACAAAAGTGACCAAAGGGGTGCTGTATTCAATGCAAAAGATGTAGCAGATACCGGTACATGTAAATTTGGAGTAATTCCAATGAGCAAATTCTGAAGATTCTTCCAGCACCAGTCGTGGACAACAGGGAGAGATACCATTTTGCAGAAGTTATTCCAGAAGTGTTCTAGTTACAGTAGTAGTGTTGCCATTGACTAAAGCAAATTTGTGGAAGCTAAGCCTTTTGATTATTATTTTGTGATCTTTCAAGAAAAGTCATAGCTTCATAGTTATATTTCCGATAAATCTGTTCTTGTGCATACAGCCATTAATTAGGCCTACATGTAATTAATTTTAAGTGAACAGTACATTTTGTGTAGAACAGGTATCAGTAGGCAATTTTGACATCATGCTCATGCAGTAATGCCAGAAAAACTGTACATTACTCATTCCAGTATATTTTTTTGAAGCACTAAAAAACAATTGCGTCATCTCCCATACATTGACTATGTAAATTTCGATGGTCCTTCCGTTACCGTCCTTCCGTTACCGAAACCAAATTTAGATTTGTCTTTGTTTCTAATTCACCAACTTATTTTTTTTTAATTGGTACTGATTAGGTATTGTGGCACAGGCTATAGATTCTATTCAATACATTTTCAACATTATTGACTCTCACACTTCAGAGCGTTTAAAGGAAATACGTGTTGAGTGAAAAAGCCATGTCCATTTTGCGTCCTTCCGTTACCGACCTCATTAAATATGCATATTTTGTCAGTGTAAGATTTGACTCACATTTTTTTCAGTGAAAATGAAAGATAGCACCAATGGTCACATAACTATGGTATTTTGTTTTTGATATTAGGTAAAGTCTCTGAAATATATGTTCTCAGAAATTGAAAACTGCCTGTGAATGTCCTTCCGTTACCATGGAATTGCCCCTATGCAAACTGAATGCACAGTGCTCTGCAACCGACTGTTCAAAATGATGATGGTGATAATGATGGGGGTGATGATGATGATGATGATGATGATGATGATGATGATGATGATGATGATGATGATGATGATGATGATGATGATGATGATGATGATGATGATGTTGATGATGATGATGATGGTGATGATGATGATGATGATGATGATGTTGATGATGATGATGGTGATGATGATGATGATGGTGATGATGATGATGATGATGATGGTGATGGTAATGGTGATGATGATGGACAATTGTTGAAAGAAAAGAAACATTAGCCTCCAATTGGGATGTTCGTGGATGAAATAAAACTCAGGAGAGCCACTCTGTTTAATTTTTCCTTTTGGCAAGTCTTGGATGGGGAGATGTCTAACTCACCGAGTCTAGCGCACACCGGCTTAGTTAGACTCTACATTGCCCACAATAATTGCACATTAAAAAAAGCATCCGGGGGTGGGGGGTTTGTCGGAGACGAGAAATATAAGAAGCCCTGCACTTTATCAAGAGTACACTGCCGCAGGGCAGAAACTTCTTCTTTCTCTTCGGTTCTCAAAGAGACGGGGCAATATTGTCTGCAGCACTTATAACTGACTTAAAAAGGAAAAACATAAATTTGTGAGGAAAAAAACCCATAAACTCCTGAAACAGGCTTTTGAGAGGCACCAAGACCCCTACCCTCATTGCTGAATTATTCATGAGTGAACTTACTGACCTCCTAAAAGGCCATTAAATAGAAAGAGAGGAAAAACATGAACATGGAAAATGGGTGCGAGAGCATTTAGAGAGGCTTTCAGGTCATGGCTGTTGCATATTATTTGCAGAGTCCGCCCTACTGCTGAATTATTCATGAGCAAACTTGCTGACCTCCTAAAAGGTCATTAAATAGAAGGAGAGGAAAGAAGATGGGAGTGAGAGCATTTAGAGACTTTCACTTCAGGTCATGGCCAATGGCATCTTGGCTATTGCTTCTTATCTGAATTATTCATGAGTGATCTTACTGACCTCCTCAAAGGACACTAATTAGAGAAAATGATAAGAAAAACCTCAACATGGACGTGAGAGCAGTTTGAGAGGCATCAAGACACGTGCCCCACCCCTACTGCTGAATTTTCATGAGTGAACTTGCTGACCTTCTCATAGGACATTAACTAGAGAGAAAGATAAGAAAAACCTCAATAAGGGTAAGAGTAGTTTGAGAGGCATCAAGGCAAGCACTGGGGGTAACCTGATGACCAAGTGAAGTGTCCCGCCCCTAGAGCTGAATTATTCATGAGTGTACTTCATGACCTCCTAATAGGACACTAAAGACACAACTGTAGATCAATTTGTCCCATCCTTACGAGTAACATCATCCTCAGACATGGTTTCTGTCAACACACAAGGTCACTGCGCAGTTCTGTATACGGGATCATCACTTTACTATAAGACAGGTTGAATCCAGAACTGCAAGTCATCAGCGATCCTTCACTCCATACTGCACACTTTGGAACTCTCTCCCTGAGACTATCGTGGGGATCACAAGGCCTGAGAAATTCAGGAAGTCTTTGATCAGAAATCTTTCCAGTTTGGTGTGAGACTCATTCACTCATCACCTACATCTAATCTTTCTCTTTTTTAGGGGGGGGGGGGCATGCCGCATATCTGCTGTGAGAAAATGTAGTTTGTCCTTGAATTGTATCGTAAACAGGTTTTCTACAGAATGGTAACATTGCACATGCTCATGTACTGCACATGGTATTCCATCTAGGTCTGATTATTTCATTCTACACGATAAACAAAATCCAAATCCAAGGACTCCAACTTCTTCTTGATGCATTTTGTAAAAAGGAATTGATGGCGGAATGACAAAACCATGTCCTGAATGCCTTCAGAGGGTCATCAATGGATCTGTTTCTTTCTTGTCACAATTTTTTTATTTTTTTTATCACAAATTCACTAGCGGTATGAGGAATCCCTGAGAGATCTGTTTGCAGTAACTTGAGATTTCCACATCGAGGACCTGCTGTGTGCATAGCCCTCGTTCTCACTTGATCACACCGCAGACAAGCAGAGAGACACTGCTCAGAGAATGTAGTGCCAATGACGTATAAATGCATCTTGTGGCAGACAATCTGTGAGCTGCTAATTTTAGGTACCACCGTATCCTTGGCAATTGGAAATGTCGAAGCAACCCCCTTCCCAACCCCCTACCGAGCAACCCAATTTGCCGGGCGGATTTTGCTTGCAGATTAATTGGTCATTTAAAAAATCAGTTGCCGTTGACAACGCTGCAGCGGAACCTACGGCCATTTCCATTTTCCATTTTTTTTTTACGGTTGAAGGACAAGCATTGGCAGGCACACACGTGCACGTAGATTGCGCATGAGTCTAGTGCTGAAAAAGGGCTATAAGGCATGTCTACATGTGCATGACTGGAAAGACTCGGTCAGGGTTTCTCCCACAAAAATCAAATTACATGTGTAAACTCTTCCATGGCCACATCCTAAATATATGGCTGCGGCTAAGATGGTTGCTGCAACCCATCACCAACTTGCTGCACTGTTTCATTGTGGGCCGTAACAAGCCACAGCCGTAGCCGCTGTGAGTAGTGTATAATGCAGATCCACCCTACATGTATCTCTCTGCCTTGAATGGCTGTGTGTAAACACAGGTTTGCGTCGCCTGAAATGCATCTGACACCGTGACAATTGACATGTATACGTGTACTGCACAGTGCAGTGAAATGACACTGACTTGAATGGGCACAGAGAGCAATGCAAGAACAAGATTCTGAAATAATTCTCCAGGAGGCTGCATATATAAGACATCACTGTAAAAGAACAATGCTACATATGTACCATTCTCTATCTTGAATACATGTAGCTCAGTGTGTAAACACTGCGTCACCTGAAATGCATCTGACACCATGACATACATGTTCTGCACAGTGCAGAGAAATGGCACTGACTTGAATGGGCACAGACAGCAATGCAAGAACAAGATTCTGAAATAATTCTCCAAGAGACTGCATATATAAGACACCACTGTAAAAGAACAATGCTACACATGTCCCATTCTCTACCTTGAATACATGTAGCTCAGTGTGTAAACACTGCGTCACCTGAAATGCATCGGACACCATGACATACATGTACTGCACAGTGCAGAGAAATGGCACTGACTTGAATGGGCACAGACAGCAATGCAAGAACAAGATTCTGAAATAATTCTCCAAGAGACTGCATATATAAGACACCACTGTAAAAGAACAATGCTACACATGTCCCATTCTCTACCTTGAATACATGTAGCTCAGTGTGTAAACACTGCGTCACCTGAAATGCATCGGACACCATGACATACATGTACTGCACAGTGCAGAGAAATGGCACTGACTTGAATGGGCACAGACAGCAATGCAAGAATAAAATGCTGCAATAATTCACTATGATGAGGCTGCATAAGACACCACTGTAAAAAACAAAACAAGGGGACCATGGAGAGATTTAGAATGGTTTAATTGGAGATGGGTACGTCATATCACACTGTGAGATGGATAGCAGGTGGATTGAAATGGGTCTTAGGTTAGAGTCCTAGATGGTGAGGATAGTGGGTAATGTGAGGGGAGGAGAGGAATTGTGATCATGGTGAGGATGGGGAGGATGGTGAAAGGGGCGAGGATGGTGAGACTGATGGTGAGGAGCTGTTGATGGTGAGAACGATGGAGAGGATAGTGAAGATGACGATGATGATGAGGAAAATGATGACAAAGGTGACGAAGGGTGGTCATCAAGGTGGTGAGAATATAGATGATGTGGAAGATAGTGAGGATAGGGGTGAGGGTGATGAGAATGGTAAGAATAAGGATGGTGAAGACATAAGGATGGTACAGATGATAAAGGTGATGAGGATGGCAATGAGGGTCAAGGTGGTGACTAGGTTGATGAAGATGAAAACGGTGGTGAGAGTGTTGAAGATGGTGCGGTTGGTGAGGATGATAAGATGATGAGAATGGTTAAGATGGTGAGGGTGTTGAGGATGGTGAAGATGATGAGGATGGTAAGGATGATGGAATGGTAAGGGTGGTGGGGATGGTGAAGATGATGAGGATGGTAAGGATGATGGAAATGGTAGGTGTGGTCAGGATGAAAGAGGATGATGAAGATGAAGATGGTGAGAAGGATGAATTCATCATCCTTATCATCAGTGTTTCACAGAGACAAATTTAGTCTGGCAAAGGGTGGCTAACTACTTCTCGTCGTCATGGAAATACAGACATTGCGTACAAGTACCTTCACTCAAACTAACACAGACCAAGACAAATGGAGTCTTTCCACACCACTTGGTTTCAAACTACTTCCCTCCTCCACTGAAGCTAACCAAGGTCAGCAGTAATTGCATACAACCATGGGCATCAGCATTTGTAGTAATTGACAGCGCACAGCAGTGCATGGCGGCATGCCGGCATTCTGACACACTGCCGATAAATCATTACAAATTCAGTTTCGTCCGGCCGACCAATTAAGCCACAGTCAAATTGCTCCGGAGTGTACTGTGCCATTCAAATAAAATGGGAGGCGTGGCAGTGTGTGTACTCAGTATCGGCGTGAAGGTCCGTGTAGCACTTGCACTACGAGTCCACAAAATCATATTTGTCTAGACTTCAGAGTGATGGAAAAGACCGCCATTCAAATCACGTACAATGGGGCACTTATGCGTAGCGTGAGCACACAACGCAGATCTGGTTGCCATGGCAAGGACGAATATCCTTCCCTGCATCCTGCCACACGATAGGACTTCAGAGCTGCTGTTCTGTTCTGGCAGAAACTCTTTCTCTTCCTTTGCATCATCCACAGGGAAAATGCAATTAACTTGCCCCATTTTCTTGGAAATTGGGTCTGGCTGCATACAGAGGCTTCAACTTGAAGCACCCACGCCATCTCCTACACTATCCTCCCCCAAAAAATGGGGGGAGGGAAGGAAGAAAGGGAATAAGTGCAACCTTGTGGTGGAGCATGTTGTATTCAAGACCTTGTGGGGTCTAGAGAAAGTGTGGGTTTCAGTCCAGCTGTGGAGGTTTCTGATGTGGTTCATGGTCTCCAGGCAGGAAGCCTAAATACACCACAAATCATCTCTCTCCTAGCCTGGAGTGAATTCATAATGAATGTAGAGTTTTAAAGGTAGAGATGGCAAGTACTTCATCAATTCACTCCAGAGAACTTCAATGGAGCATACGGTTTCAAGATCATTTGATTAAAAGGCCCGAATCATACAATAATTTTATTGTAAACCTCTAAATTTGAGTTTCATTCATTTATGATAATCATTGAACTACAGTACTGTACTTGCATATGTATTACATGTGTATCACTAGAATGGGCATACTCAGATATGATTGATTTTTTTTCCCTGCATGGAATTAACAATGGAATTTTGAAATACCATTGTTTTTGTTTGGTATTAAAACATGTGTCCACTGTCCAGATGTTCAAGTGATACACACAATGTAGCCACATGTATTGGATCAAATCATCAAATTACACACAAATTATTTACTTTGCGTCGCAAACAATGTTGCCAACTAGCAAGTGCCAACTGCACTAATGACTGGAATGCGTTGAGCTTGTATACAAATCTTGAGAAGTTAAAGGGACAGGCATTTTGAGCCTTGCCTCGCAGAACCTTTCTGAGTGTCAGACAAATGAGGACAGATGCAGATAGGAAGGGAGAGAGGTACATGTAATATGTGATGTGGATGACACAAGATGAACTAAGCGGGCAGGATGTACAATAGCAGAAGGAGTTGTCTTCACATTTTTAGAACACATTTAGAGTTTTGCAACTTTGAACTAGGGTGTTCCTTTGTCGCTGAAGTTTTTAAAAGATCAAATTATCAAACAGGGATTCCCCCCCCCAGCTTTGCACAGTGGAAGGACCCCAGAGCCTCAGTTGCACAACACCTCCTTGGATACAGACCCTCTAGCTGTTGAAGATTAGTAATTATACCATGTATACCATGCTTTCCATTCAACCTTCCTCTCGCATGCATGATTTGCAGAGCAAGACATTTTCTGGAAGCTAGAGGGTCCACTGCCGCTGGTCATTACAAGTACAATACCGTAGCAATGAACTTGAAGAACCTCTCTGGAAACTATAGTACATAAATGTACTACTACTAGTACATTGTGTACATGTACAATGTACATGTACTACTAGTAGTGGTAATGTAGTACATTGCACTGCAGTACTTACTAGTAGTACTAGGCCTAGTAGTAGTACTACCGGTACTTACTATACTGTCACTAGACTATAACTAGTCTATAGTACTACTGTACTAGTGCCAAGTGGTAGTACGACTACAGTACTACTACTAGTAGTAGTACTAGTACTAGTAGTAGTAGTACTTTAGTACTGAGTGGTATTTTAGTGTATGTAATGATGAAAAGTACTACTAAAAAAGTATTTCAGTAATCAATTAAATCTATATATTTTTTTTACCATTTTTTACTATTTTTGGGGTACAGTTAGTTACTCACTTTGTTGTCATAGATCTGTAATAAACATGAGTGCAATAAAAACAGAGAAAGATTTGAATTTCAAGAGTGGTACACACTTTGTTAGGAAGAGCATACGTTAAACATTGTAGACCTGTAAAAAAAAAGTGTATAATGACTAATGTAACTAAACCTGTGTAACAAAAAATCCCAAACATTAGTAGTTACAGTCATCAGGGCCCATTGATTTTGGTGGCCGACTTATTCTGTGTGGGCATAGTGCATTAGTGCCTAGTGCCAGTAGTGGGTATGATTGATAATACTTGACCAGTTACTAAAAATACTACAATCTTGCCCCAAGGGATAACAGTGATATTGCTCTCAGTCTCAGGCTATTAAATCGAGTCTGTATCAACAATTCCGAAAGTCCGCCACGAGTGTTTTGGGTTGATTTTGTTGACGCTCTGATCTGGCCTGAGTAAGTCGTGCACTAATCGGTGAGTTTAAAGGGAATGTTGTTAACTATCCACAGTGCGGAAAAGCTACACTGCACTGTGGGTAGTTACGAGAAGACAAGGCATGTACTCTGGTAAACCCATTCAACGGGGAGAAAGGGATCGACATTCTGACAGTGACAGACATTCTGACAGTGACAGGGGCACTGACAATAGCAAGCCTGAACCAAGCTCTTTATTCTATTGTGCCTGCCCGGACTAATCAGTGCGTCTTGATGAAGTTGATCACTCACTGACCTGGTGGAGTCCACAGAGCAGACGACTGCTGGCCTCGACCACGTCACACGCACGACGTCGGGGTCTGGTATGGTCTAGTACAATGCCGCCCTCATCCGACCAACCGCGTCCAACCCACCTTCGCCTAACTTGGATTGAAGCCTTTTGGTCAGGCCTTGACATTCCTATCCTCAGCCCTAAAGTATAAACAGCCCGCAACAAACCGGCCTGGCATTACGAGAAACGGATCCTGTCAACAATCATTTTATGAATTGATCTTATTCCCTCGGCGAAAACGAAAACCCGCGGTGATTTCACAAGGCTTAAAGTTAAGCAGTAGAAAACCAAATCTAGAGGCGGATGAGATCGAGAATTTTTACAATCATTGCTGCAAAAACTGCAACCGAACATGACTGTTCAAGTCGTGTTTCCCCAAGAATACTGTGATTGGAACGGCGCGGAGGCCTTTTATCATTTGGAATAAGAAAACCTTTAATTTACCATTCAAACTGTGCTACTCTGCGTTTGGGAGAAACGGAGGCTAGGATTGGATTTGATGATTTGCATGATGGACGCACAACGTGGAAGGGTTGCGGTTACATCATACATAGCCTACGTCATCTCCTTTGAGCTTGAGGATGGCTATAAAAAGAGCCAGTAACTCCTGGTTTACCGGTTCTTCTCAGAGCCCTATAATTATGTTACCCGGCACAACGACATGAGGAATATCCCACCAAAACACTTTTTTGAGTAAACAACGCCTGAAGTTAAAGTATCTTCACAATTCGATTACAAATAAATGTTGTTGTTTTTTGGGGATTTTCGGAAATTTTAAGTATTACAGGATATTATATTTTGATATCATTTGAAAGCTAATGGTATACTCTTTCACATCATTAGAAAATCTCAAAATCTCAAAAGTGGGATTATTCCTCATTATGCTGTGCCGGGTCACATATTCTTCATGCATGCCGAAAGAGACTTCAAGGCCTATACGAAGTCACTGCATATCTTCTTCAAAGAAAAAGGAACGAACACATGTCGGTTGACTTATGAGGAATACAAAAATAATGGGGTATAGGGGCCTACCAAAAAAATCAGGGGGCAGTTTTCTACTTGTGACATGAAGAAACAGTCGAAAAATTATGACCTTCCGGTACCACAGTGATCTATTGTAGAATAGGCTCGCGAAGAATTTGTTCATCTATCGTATTTTCCTAAATCAAAACAAAAGTTCACAATTTGTCTTGTTCGCGTGACTGGGTTCTATATATTATTTCTTAAACCTCGTGAAAGTAATGGCTGATAAAAAATTATACACTCTATACGATTGCATGCTATTATGATGAGTATTAATGCGGAGGCACCGTGTACAAACAAACCTTCGTGAGTTATGTGCGGTTCAGAGAACATTGACAAGAATTACTTTATTTAAGCGGCAATACGCAAGGCGAAAAAAACATAATTACGCTGATGTTTTAGTGTTAAGAATTTATTATTTATGGCCTAGGTAAAGGTCTACTGACCGTTTTATTACACTCAGATTAAACGTGTACAACTTTGTGTTCCGATACATGGATGGCATCCACACACAATAATGTTTCTCAGTCATTTTCTTGGATAGCCAAGATCGAATCTCATTTTGTGTCGGAGATGATTTCCGAAGAGCGCGCTGGAAACGCCAGGTTTGGATAGACTGAATAAACGCCGCCATGCAATAAAGTATATAATTTGGTGAAATAATTACGTTTTGCCGAACGCTTGGTTTGGTTTGTATCAGACATATTGAGGATTGTTCTCTTGATCAGTGGGCAAACGTAATCCAACAGTTGGGTTATTATTGGATCAATATTTAATACATTCTTACAATTCTATAGAGAGCCTGCTGAACGTACCGATCGGAGCTAGCTGCAGTCACTGTTTCACCAAACCCATCGTAAATGATGATCAATCGCAAGACGATGAGCCATGCACAGAAACCATAGCATTGGTTTTTACGCAGTGGCTGTTGTTACGGCAGTCGTCCGTGTGGTTCCCTGACTTGATTGTATTTCGTCAGCATTGCAGGCTGGTTGAACCAGTCTATTAGCTGATAGTCTGGTTCCAAGAGCTAAACATCCTGACAAATAATGTGAAGTCAGGGAACCACACGGACGACTGCCGTAACAACAGCCACTGTGTAGTTTTTACGGTCTATCACAACTGATGAAGGGTTATCTATGGTAAGTTAAGTTACGATGCATCGTAAGGCTTTGTGAAATCCACCCAGAACCTTCTTCAAGCCTTTGAGGAAGGTGAGTAAGGTCAGCCCTTTTAGATTTTTTTGAGATCCAAATCAATGCATTTCAAAATGTTGGTCCAACGTGACTCCGAGACGTCTAAGTGTAAATGGTCACGGGGCAAACACTCACGTCATTCTGTGTGACGTGTTGGCTTGCGTGTCACGTGCACTCTACCGTGGTCGCAATTGGCCAAAGGTGCACAGGCACCTAGCAACCGCACGCGCTTCTCGCCCACTTCAGCAAGTCAACACAGGAGTACGAGTAGGCCTAGTACCCACCGGATGTAAAAGCTATTTCAGCCAGTTCGTTTCCTTCAACACGAAAGATCGACAACTTTTTGGGCGAGATAATTATAAAGAAATACTTTCTGGCTGTGTATACTATTATGCGTTTACTTCTGTAATTATTACAATAACTCGTTCATGCAGCCTCGGTATAGGGCCTATTATTGTAACTGCAACGCTTTCATAAGGCTTAAATTAAGATTAATACAACATAAAAGAACAGGTGGGCCCCTAGCTCGGATATAACGGATGTGCAGTCAATAAATTAGATTCTAAATCTGTTCAACTAATCACGTCAAACAGTGCGAGTGCTCAGTGCGATAACTCCTTGACCTAGCCTAAATAGGTCAGTCGTGAACAGTAATGACAACTGGGCAATGTATCCTTATCATTTGGACATGAATTGCAGGGTGCTGAAACCCTGCAATTCACGGCACGAAGATAGGAAATTGCATTCCGTTATAAGTGACGGGATTGGCAGGATGGCGAGGCAATTTGACGCCTTTGAGTAAGTAAAATTATTCGGAAGAAGCCCTTGAGAAAGGGGTATCCAGGATTGAGCTCTCAAACGGTTTGTCATCTATTAGTGTGAGACACATAACACAAAACAGCTGCCAACTGCTTACGGCACAGGCTATAAATACCTAAGTTATTCATATCGTAAGAAGAGAGGCCTTTGAAAAGGGGCTGCTGCAATCGAAAATTTATCAGGCGCTCTGACAGTTTACGGTTATCTATAGGAACTTTAGATGGCGTGACGTTCCGATCCTACCAGGACCTACCAGAAAGGCCATACGTGGATCGAAACGTCATGCCGTCTTTAAGATTTGATATCTTCAATTTGGGGTCATTTTATGTCAGTTAGCAACATGTTCGTGTCCCTTCATCGTACCGTAATCTTCCATGAGAAAACAATGCCGTTGTTACCCTTGCTTCCTGGGCATGCAGAGGTATTAAGAAGAAAAAAATCAGGAGAAATAGAGTCCGTAGACCATGGCCACGGCGTAGAGGGAACCATTGGTGTAGTGAGCCGTGGCCGACGAGTCGGTGCGGTCGTCCCAGAGGCAGCGGCTGCCCACGTGCGTGCCGGGCTTGTCCCGGGCGCTGCCGATGCTGACCACGGTCACCACCTTGTAGCGGGGGAAGTCCAGCTCGCGGACCCGCCGGTTCAGGGCGGCGGCCAGGTCGCGAGCCAGCCGGCCGCAGCGGGCCGGCTCGTAGCCCACGCCGTCCAGGCCCCCGGCCAGCACGGCCTCGGCCAGGCGGCCCACCTGGAGCTCGCGGAACTTGCGGGGACCGGGCCCGTCCAAGCGGAACGACGGCTGGAAGGCGGCGGGGCTGGCGGCCCTGGTCTCCTCCCGGTCCCCCTCCGACCCGCCAGCCTCCTGCAGGGCGAGCGCCAAGAGTCCGCCGGTGTTCGGTTCCATCGCGACGCGGTGCAGAATCCCCCTCAGCACTCACGAGAACCAACCGCTGACCTCAACTTTCCTTCACAATCAACTCTTCCTCCAGAGAAAGCAAAGTTCGTCTCTTCCCTTGTTTTTCTTCTTTCTATCGGTCCACCTCAAGATGCACAGGCGGGGGGGGGGGGAGGTCCGAATAAATGTCTGAACTTTGAAAAGGACTGCGGGGACGATCTGAAATTCTAAACTCTAATCTTTCGGGTTGGCGAACTGTTCGATGTTTGTATAATCCGAGCAGGTGCGGTCGCCGGGGGAATCAGTGACATTTACCGGCAGAGATCAAGTTGTGTGTAAATAACAGGGTCGGCGCTTTTGGGGACATTCAAACGCCAATGAATAATGGCTGGCTTAAACGTGTCTCCGGCAGTCTCCTCTCCTCTGCCTGGTCAGAAAGCAATGGGATTGGTATATAATCATCCACACTGCTCATCAGTCCCAAGAATCTCCAGACCTGACTCCGTTCTGAAAATAGATTGTTATCCGGGGAAAAAAAAGATGTACGAGCAGACTATTTCAATCGGATAAAGTATGGTGGTGTTTTTGTTGTTGTTGCATAAGTCGTTTTTGATCTCGTCTTCTATAGAGCTGTTCAGCGTCTCGGGAGCCTCGAATGTGAATGGAGAAGGTGGAGTTCAACCAAAGTCGTCGATGTATGTCTTCCAAGACGACCGCCGGAGGTTCGGTATAATCTTGTGGAGGGATAGACGCCGTTCGCCGCGGTCTCTGCTGCCAGAATGAGAAGGGAGACTCTTACCAATGACGGGCGTATCGATTCAAACAGAAGTTCCTGTTGATATTGTGGTGGTCCTTTATGTGTATAGAATTAAGTGTCGCAGTGATTATCTTAAAACCCAACCTTCCCCCGCCTCTCCACCCCATCTCCCCCAAAACACACCACCCTTGCCAACCGACCTCGAACGAAAACTCACGACGACATCGATAAAAGAAATATCTACAAATATTGGCGGTGGTATAGGGGAAGGGGCGGACAAACCGATCTGGCCTGCCCGTGTATTTGACCAGTCAGACGGCATAGAAGGAGGGAGGAGGCGGTGGCGAGGTTGGGAGACCGATGCACGGGTTCTTTTGTCCGAAACCCCTCCTCCTCGGTTTTCTTGTTTGCTCGTCCCCTCAGCCCAATGTTTGCCCACCCAGATGTTTTGCAACAAAGGGATACTTTCCTCGTCTCGGCAAACAGCGATGACAGTCATGACTTTTTTATGTGGACTCATTTTCTCCCCCAAACGACGAAGAGATCGGAGATCGTGCGCGCGTGTGTGTGGGGAGGTGGGGGTTGTTCAAAAAACACTTACACGGTCAGACCATAACTGAAGAGCTCTTAACGACCGTCGTAAATCTCCTAACCCCACTCATTGGTTAGGAAACTCATTTCCCCCAAACTCGCCATCATCGCATCTATTTCCGAGGGCCTAAAGCGCTATTTACGCCACTCATTGCTGATCCATTTCCTCCCATTTCCGTCCATCTCGGCAGTTCCAAAGTTCCGCGACGGGTATTTAGGCAAACGCCGACGCCTGATGCGGAACAATCTCCCCGCGCGCTTCCGAGGTCACAGAATGCATCGCGATATGTCAGAATACGGTCATTGAAAACAAGATGAAATATTATGATCCCTCACTGGAGGGATACCGTACGGTTTACCGTATAGCTCTATGGGTATGGTACATATAGGCCTACTTACAATCTTATAACATCTGGGAAAGTTATAGGGCCTGACGTGCCGATCTTAGCGAGAACGAAACTTCAGGGCTCTCTGAAGATTGGAGAAGCATTTGCATAAAAAAAAACATGGCGACACTTCCATTTGCTAGTTATTTGCACAACGCCCTCCAGATAATGGACCCAACTCCCTGTTTAACAACAGACACATTACGAATGTAAATCATTCGTTAAGGATTAGAACGGGGTTTCGCCATGCGTTTCTGCCCCCCATCCAATTGACAAATAGGCCTACAAAAGTAAAAAGGAAAGGAGAGATCGACCGATTCTCACCCACGCCATTTGAAACAGAACGGTTGGAACATTCCGGTGTTCATCCCGCGCTTGGCTCTCTTTTGATGGAGGTATGGAGGTTAGGTAAGATACGGCCCGTTATTCACTGCATGCACTGTCAGCGTATAACGTGTCCACGTCCATTTTTACATACACCTAGATTATCATTTTATACACACGAAGACATATAGAGGCGTAAGATTATGCGTCATCGGTCTGACGGTGAATTCGTGATTTAAAAAAAGAAAGAAATTATTCACGTTTCTCGTCCGACGTGAGTCAGCTGTCGTGTTTTCGTGGTAATTTCTGCATGCGTCTTCCTAGCGGGCAATCTCGCCGAGCCCGTCGCAACAATAATCATACCGATATCATCGTAAACATTCTCTGCAGGACCAATTACAAATCATACAGTATACATCGTGTGTGAAATCGTTTGTTCCATGCAGACCGAAATAAAACCGAATTAATGTCAACAAGATCGATTTTTGTAAACGCAACACCGTTAGTTTCAAGATAACCCAGATCGAATATAATAGTCATTACCAGGCATAACAAGGTCAATGACCCGACTTTCCCAAAGGCAGAATTCTGCCGTTGAGAAAGTCCCTGTAATAGGAAGTGCAACTCAGACCTCGGTGTAATGGGAGGTGTAACTCAGGCCTCGGTGTAATTAGAAGTGTAATTCGGTCCTCAGTGTTATGGCAAGTGCAACCCAGACCTCGGTGTAATGGGAAGTGTAACTCAGACCTCAGTGTAATCGGAGGTGCAACTCAGACCTCAGTGTAATGGGAAGTGTAACTCGGACCTCAGTGTAATGGGAAGTGTAACTCAGACCTCAGTGTAATCGGAGGTGCAACTCAGACCTCAGTGTAATGGGAAGTGTAACTCGGACCTCAGTGTAATGGGAAGTGTAACTCAGACCTCAGTGTAATCGGAGGTGCAACTCAGACCTCAGTGTAATGGGAAGTGTAACTCGGACCTCAGTGTAATGGGAAGTGTAACTCAGACCTCAGTGTAATGGGAAGTGTAACTCAGACCTCAGTGTAATGGGAGGTGTAACTCAGGCCTCAGTGTAATGGGAAATGTAACTTAGACCTCAGTTTAATAGAAAGTGCAACTCAGACATCGGTGTAATGGGAAGTGTAACTCAGACCTCGGTGTAATGGGGTGTAACTCAGGCCTCAGTGTAATAGGAAGTGTAAGTCGGTCCTCAGTGTTATGGTAAGTACAACTCAGACCTCAGTGTAATAGGAAGTGTAACTCGGACCACAGTGTAATGGAAAGAGTGTTACTCGGACCTCAGTGAAATGGAAAGTGTAACTCAGACTGATGGGAAGTCTAACCCAGTGCTCAGCGTAGTGTTTTGCCCCCCCAAAAGAACCCCAAGGGATGAAATTAATCTCCCCCAAAATCCTTCTTACGGGGGGCAAAGAAAATATTGTCTCAAGACCTGTCCGTCACTCGCTCCTCTCATTGTAACGGGAAAGCAATCATTTGTTTTGACACCAACGTGCGCTCTGCCCAGGTATGGCCGCGGTCCATTAGGGCGTTTGCCCAGGCACATTCCGAGCGCGCCGCCAACTGCATGTCGATGTTTGACCAAAGACCGCTCCCCTGCAAGAATCAACACGGCGTTAGGCCTTTCCCTTCGGAACTGCTGCTGCGGACATTTTCAAAAAAATCACTGCGCATGCGTGCACGTAACCCCCCCCCCCCCCCACCCCTCCCCCTCGACGACCGACTGCGCATGCCTTCACGGCAGACCTGGTGCGACGGTCTGAAATAGCACTGGAGTCTATGGGGAGTGGCTGCGAGCGCTAGTCGTAACGACCTCCGTAGACACGTGTGTAAATTGCAGCCGCGTCTGTGCAGCTCCTCGGTGTCAATACGCTCTTAATACGTCCACATGCTCCCTAGTCCTCCAATACTTTGGTCAGGTAGTATACCCGTGCCGCACAGCGAGCGCGCTTGGTCCGCAACTGTCCGACAATTTTATTGTTTAGGCAGCTAGGGGAGCATGTTGACGTTGAAGAGCGTGTTGACACCGAAGAAGCTGCCAACACGCGTCTAATACCGTCTAAATCCAGGTTGTGGCTTGTCGCCGAATTTGAAGTTTTGGTGACTTCACCAAGAAAGTGGTTCAAACGCTTACTCTTAGAAGCTTGTGACATTATAACGTGTAAGAGAAATACGACCGAAGCCTAAGCCCGAGCCTAAGCCTGTATTTCGTAAACGGCCTGTAATAACTGTGACCATTTATGACAAGCATTTCCGGAAAGTGAATTTTTTTTACATAGTTGGCCAGCCGTGCGCATTTTCGACTATTTTTCTACTTTTTTTCCACTCGCAGCTGCGCTGTTGTTCGTGTAGCTCATGACAAAGCTCATTTGACTGTAGCTACAGTAACTGCAGCCCATTTTACTCATTTTACTCATTTCGATCGAAATGGAGTAAAAGGGCTACAGTTACTGTAGCTATTTTGACTGATACTTCAGCTAACGGTACGGACCACAAACTGAACTTGACTGAACTCAAACCCCAATCCTTGCCGAGAAGCCTGAAAACAGAATAATAATAAAGTCTCTTTTATATAGCGCATTTCGTAACTGAAAGCCTACCTCAGTGCGCTTTAAATTGCAGTTATACTGATTATAGTACAAACACAATTACAAACATTGACAAAATCTACAAGAAAAATAATGATTACATTAGCTCATCTTATAAGCTCACTTTGTGTGGACCTGTGATGTTTGTTTTAGGTTTGAATAAATAGGTATGTTTTAAGTTTTGTTTTAAATGTGTCCAAACTGGATTCATCTCGCAAGTACTGTGGTAATGAGTTCCATAGTTCCGGAGCAATTATTTGAAACGCCCTTCCTCTTTAGGACTTGGTCTTTGCATTACATGGTACTAGTAAGTTCTTTGATTGTGAGCGGAGAGTAACTTGGGGGTTATATGGTTGAACCAATTCTGTAGTGAGGGGAAGATCCACACAGACAGCGAAAGACTATTACAAGAAGCTTAAACTCAATTAGCCAGTGGAGGTCAAGTAACAGTGGTGAGACATGCTCAAATATTCCCCTCTTCAACACAAGTCTAGCTGCTGAATTCTGTATCCTCTGCAGCTTTGCAAGATCCTTGTCTGGAAGGCCATATAGTAGGCTGTTGCAGTTGTCCAAAAGTGATGTTACAAAGGCATGTATAAGAATTTCAGTCGTAAAAACCCTAATGTTGTGAAGCTAACCCTATACCTATATTATATTACCAGCGGAAGTGCCCGAGGTGTGCGAGGTACACGGTTTGCCAGTACTTGGCCCCGAACGGCTACTCTACAAGTGGACAAGATGACTTACCGGTACTGGGTGTTTGCACAAGCAGTTCGTGGACGACATTTTCAGGGTCCTCCGGATATGCACCTCGTGCACGTACGGAAAACACAACGTGTGTATATACGCGAGCACGCAGCGTCCGCCCACCGCCAAGAGCACCACTTCAGGCAGGGCACCAACGATTCGCGGGAGGTAGACTTATTCAACCAACGGAGCTGAGCGTCTTACGAAAGCGGTATTGTTGTCAGTATGTCTTCCCGATAAATAATCTGACTTCGGGCCGATTCGATGGTTTTTATATAATTCCCGACGGGGGATTATAATGAACATTCCAAGCAAAATGTCATCGGGTAATCAAAATAGAAAGAAAAAAAAGAGCAAGAAAGAAAGGCTACTCTTATCCAATACTTTGTCCGAGGGAGATGCTTCAAATACATATATACCAGATTCGAACCGCGCTTACACAAATATCAAGTGGGTGTTGATATTGTTTTTTCTTCATTACAGGGCGAAATGACGTGGGCTTGCTATGTGATATAGGCCTATACTTACAATTGTTGGTGACTGGAGCACCTTGTTTTTGTTCAATTATGCCCGTTATAGAAGGTAAAGAACAAACATGGTCCGTAGTTAGGTACACACATGCAACTTGTCGACTCATTTTAAGCGTCTATGGGAAGTGAACGAGCATGTGCGTGCAGAATGAATGGGAGGTGTACCGGATACCGATATCGAAGGATGTCACTCGACCGGCGATCATGAAAGTTGTCTTTTTTCATTAATTTGTGAAAGTTTGTAACAAACTAACAAAGACGACACTTTTTATCAATTAGGCGTTTCCGTGCAGCGTCGCCATTTAATATAGGCCCTATTCGCTTTCGGGCAACGTGGAAATAAATGCCGAGTTGACTGAGAGGAACGAATGTGGCGAGCTCAAACTGTAATCAACGATTAGTATAACGGTAACAATCTGATGGACAGTCGTCTCTATACTGTTGCTGCAGTCGGTGACAGTCATAGGCAACAGAAAACATGCAGTCTGAGAACGGGTCGATGTAAACTTGTGCATAATGTAAACGGAAAGAAAAGAAAGCGTATAGCAACTCGACCATTCCATAGATGTACGGAGCATTGTTTTATTCTGTGATGAATAAGGCCCGACAGCCAGGCCAGCAACCGTGCCGCCATTTTGGTCAGTGACGGATACAATACTAACGATGGGTATAATATACTAAATCATTCTAAAAAGCCATGATAACTACACTCAACAATGAGTCAAGTACAGAGTGAGCCTATAGACCTTTTTCACCCACGTCACCCAAAAAACATAAACAGTGCCGCCACGTTGGACCGCGATTTTACGGAAAGTGTACGCACAACCATACGGTACAACTGATTTTTACACTGTGCGCTGCCACTAAGACGGTCCAGCATGACGTTACGTGAAAAAGGTCTATACGATGAAGACTGGCTGGTATAAGGCAATGGGCTACGAAGGCCACAGGGTCCGCAGTAAAAGTCCCCCGCCTGCATGGCTCCGCCTTGAGAGACCAGCCACATCTGCTAGTCCGTATACTCAGTCTGATCATAGAGCAAGGAACAGCGTTCTATGATCTGATCAAGTGCCGAACTCACATAAATATTTCCTATACTTAAAAACATAATGTAGTGCTCCCAGAAACATCGGGTGCGTCTCAATCAGGTCCGTCCTGAACTCGTATTCACTAGCGGTAAGGCACCTCGCGTTCTCCACTTGTGAACTATAGTGGGGGAGTAGATTTTGTTTGTTGGTACCATGCCCCTTAGAAAAAAATATAATCTAAGCTTCTTGAATTCGAGTTTACGACGAGATGAGGACGCAGAATTAATCTTGGTCAAGTCGGCCTTTGAAAAAAAAACCAGGTACAGCTCAATCCTTGACATTTAAAAAACACGTGTATGCAGTCCCACCCACTGAGACATCAATTCAGCAAGATAAACGTTTCGTCTAAACCAAAGGCCAAACAGGATTTAGAGCGAACTCCGATATTCTAGGTCACTTGGACGATAATCTTTTATATAGTTAACCATGCGACCTCGCCTTCCCCGTTTGTCTGAGAGGGCATTACAATGTTGTTTTTCCCCCCTTCCCACTCGAACAGTAGCCTCCTCTCGAGGACGCTAATCCGCGTGCTCTATGAACATGTATACAGGGGGCTTACACGCCGCCGATATCCGGACATTGCCAATGAATAAATGCAGCATTAAGCAAAAGAAACATGGCGTGGCATGAATAAAAATTTCCCCTCGGTCCGGCTTCGGCGAGCCCCAGAGATGCTGACACACTTTCCCTCCCAACACCGCAGAGGATACTCCTCAATAATGCAGCCGAGTTGATCCCCCCCCCCCAGAAACAAAAACAAAAGTTTCTTGCAGATATTTCAAGCAAGTGACTGTCGACAATAGGGAACAGAGGCCGCCATTTTTGCTAGCCTCGACTTCCGGTCTCTCTTTTGGTGTTGGGGGATCACCCACAATGCGAGTGATTTAATAAAAATATATATATAAAATAAGATGTCTGGATACTGCGTATCGCTTGGAAGAAGCCCAGAAAAGTCGACCCCGAATAAAATAGTCAAAGCCGACAGAATAATTATGAATACGAATTACTTAACTTGTTTAAATTAGGAGGTTCTGACGTTTCGATCCTAGCATTAGCAGGACTTTTCTCAAAGGCAGAATGACCGAGTTTACATTACACTCAGAACACAAAAATTACCATCGAAATACACCCGTCTTCGGAGTCTCTTGAGGACCAAGCATAGGAATTAGTCATTCGAGCGTAATGCAAGAATATGCCCGGCATCTTGTCCTTTTAGAGCTTCCGTAGACATACATAAGATACATAAGATACTGTGCGGGAAAACCAGTTGCAATCACACACTAATCCGGTGGGTATAAATTGCATCATACACACTCTTAATTTTTCAAAAGAGAAAGAAAGAGCCAAAACCCTTGCTGAATGGTTTAAAGTTCAACAAGTGAAAAAGAAACTTCAAAGAATTCCGCCTTTAACTGGAAACGGTCGGCGGACAAAAGGACAAAACTCGCCCCACTCATTCAACTCTCTGCAGCAGCATTACCGATAATTTTACAATGAAAAAAAAAAGAGGGGAAAAAAGACAAAAAAGTAGACCCCCCAAAAAAGGTTTGGCGTCGCTCAACGCGAACCCAAGGCTATACTGGATTGTTCCCGTGGGTTTGTTTCTTCCAAAACGTTGAGGATCTGACGCTCCGAGCGTAGCAGGACCTTTCTCAAAGGCACCACAAGGACAAACAGACAGGAAGGGGGCAATACTATGGGGATACAGATGACAAAGGACAAAGTGGAGAGCTTGTAGGGCGGGATCAAAGGGAAGGACATGAGATCGAGAGTAGCCTATGGTGAGGATTACATATGTATAGTTACAGTAGAGGGGGAAGATAAAAGGGAATAAAAAAGGGGGAGTTAACTCAAAACGACTTGTACCGGCAGGGACTTTCTTAAGTTTGGAACGTCGGGCGTTCTACATTTTTTTTTTCAGACATGACTGTATCTTGTTTTTTGGTCAGTGAGCATTTTGAGGCCTTTTTTTTTTTTGCTGGAGCTCGGTTTGTAGTAATTTCTGATTGTCGGCCAAAGTCAGTGGTTCGATCGAAACGCGCAGACCGTATAGGAACGGCCTTCCGGCTTCACAATCTATTGGCGCGCTTGAACGTGGGATTCTGTAGACCCATCCATTCTGGAAGGCTAGGGAATGTTTGCTGATATAGATAGTGGGCCCAAAAGTCCTACCAGTTGTAAATAAAAAGGCCAATAAATGAATAAAAAATAAATGACAATAATATAAATAAATTTTCCGAAAAACAATAAAATATTCGGATGATACTATACCGTGCATAAAATGCCGTATCATCCGATTATTTTATGGCAACGAAATGATGTAAACATAAAAACAACAATTTGTGAACGACGACGGACAACATGAACACAAAACAATCCATACTTGAAAAACAATGGAACATACTTCATAACATTCAACGCAGACATCATCTCTGCCTAACCTCTTGACCTCGTTTGCCTATTGAGGTCATGTCAACTCGTTTTCGTTTCTTTTCTGAAAGAAACTCATCCTTTGTATGTACAATTATAAATATTCGTGACAAATATCACATATAAATCGATGATATACTGCGCAAAGACCATGCAGTTTTTTGCGTCCTTTCCAAATCTATATAATATACTTATCTAATAATTATAGATAACTGTCTGAATCCAAATAATGTCTCGCTTAACTCATAGATTTACTCAACGTTATCGTCAAAATAAAATATGTACAAAAACATTTTTCACAAGCAAATTAAATTATCATTTTTTCTCTCAAAAAACGACTTGTCTGAAATCCAGGTAACTGAAGAAAAAAAAATCAATTACAGTCGCAGATTGAGACCACTCATTTCAAATATTTTCTTTTTAAACACTAAACCATAGCACCAATGTCTTCAGAGCGCCATCTGCACGGTACACAACATCGAAGTCGAAACGATATATCTGTGAGGCAGTCGGGCAGCAGAAGAGCCGCCACGGGCAGCCGGCCCGGCACAGAGGGTGGTGGCACGTGTAGTTCGTGCAGGCAGGCGCCGAGACGTGTATCAGTTTGTCGGCAGAGTTCTTTCAGAGGGGGGATGGAGGGAAGGGGAAGGAGGGGATGGGGGGGGGACCCTGGCTCTCATAAGCTGGGGCACGTCTGTCGCCTCTGGAACACCTTGGTGCTGTGCCGGGTGGCGAAGACGGGCTCCTCCTCGATGACCGACTCCTCCTTGACGCTGGCCTTGGAGTGGCCGTAGAGGACGCTGACCGCCCGCCGGATGTTCCAGCCCCTCTTGGCCTTGAGCCGTCGCAGCTCGGCCTGGGCCCCGCGGACGAAGTCCAGCATGTCCGCCTTCAGGCCGGCCGCGTCGGCGGCCGCCGAGACCTCGTGGAAGCGCCAGCCGAGCTGGCTGGCCAGCGTCAGGCCCTCCTTGGTGGCCACCCGTCGCCCCTGCTCCAGCTCCCGCTTGTTGGCCGCCAGGAGGACGGGCAGGTGCGACTTGGCCGACGCCTGCAGGCGATGGCCGAAGGTGCGCGCCGCCTCGAAGCTGGTCCGGTCCGTGATGGAGTAGACGAACATGACGGCGTCCGCTGACTGCAGATAGGCCTCCAGATTCGTCTGGTGAATTGACAAAAAGAAGGGAAAAAACAACAATCAGTGAAGTTCCCCCTAAATTTAGTAAAAAAAAAATCAAGCTACCTTGAAACCCTATCTGGTCTATTCAGGTGAGTATAGAAAGGTGGGCAGATTGGAAGGTATTAGAAACAGACTACTGAGGTACTTGACAAAGTAAGGCACATCCTCAGCCTCGTGTCAAAAGTGGCTATACCAACGTTACATCTTCGTGCATTATACTAGTCGAGTTAGTCGCGACTTGGGGGATGGTGATATAGCGACTCCACTGTTTAGCCTTTTCTAAAACGCAGTGGCTGTTGTTACGGCAGTCGTCCGTGTGGTTCCCTGACTTCACAGTATTTGTCAAGATGTTTAGCTCTTGGAACCAGACTATCAGCTAATAGACTGGTTCAACCAGCCTGCAATGCTGACGAAATACAATCAAGTCAGGGAACCACACGGACGACTGCCGTAACAACAACCACTGCGTTTCTAAAAACCGAATTGTTTTTATTCTTCAAAAAAACTAAAAACCGATCGGTTCATCATGATCTGACCAAGTCCCCTTAGACGTCCCCTGCACGCTTTCGGAGTACGGCGACTCAAAGTTCGAACTTGATACCAGCAAGTTGTCTATCGAAAACCCGATATCGTTTCATTGGTTCTTTCTAGATTCCATTTCCTATAGAATACATGACTTGTTACGTACAATTATTGAGAGATATGAATTAAAAGCAGCATCGTACCTGCCCCGCTGTGTCGAATATTTCTATTCTCGTCATCTTGCCGTCTACCGATTCTGTTTTCTCGTACCGACTCTCTGCAGCAACAAAAAATACACATGAAAAATAATGTTATTACAGTGGTAATATATATAAACCATTAATGTTAGGCCTACATAGACCATAACGCCACGAACTGAGGCTTCAATGGTCGCTTATATCTTGAAAAAAGCGCCGTTATAATTAGCTTTCCTCTACCTCTTTCCGCGCCGGTGTAACCTTTTGGGTTACCCTTCCCACTGGCCAACGCGGGTTCCTTAGGGAGCACAATCCTCATTGGTTCGTGGGAACGTTGACATCGGTCGAGGAGGTTTCTGGAGGAATAGCGGCCGCCTTGGACCTGACTGTGATGTCCTTAACTATGTTCTTTCTTTTAGTGGACAGTGGGCCACAGTCCTCATTGAATCGTGGGAGCGTTGACGTCAGTCGAGGAGGTTTCTGAAGTAATAGCGGCCGCCTTGGACCTGACTGTGATGTCCTTAACTATATTCTTTCTTTATTCGATCTTAATCATTAGTGGACAGTGGGCCAGTCCCCAGTGATTCGTGGGAGCGTTGACGTCAGTTGAGGAGGTTTCTGAAGTAATAGCTTCAGAAGTAAAGCCTAGTAAAGCCTTGGACCAGACTGTGATGTCATTAACTATGTTCTTTCTTTATTCGATCTTAATCATTAGTGGACAGTGGGCCACTGGTCCATTGGTTCGTGGGAGCATTGACGTCAGTTGAGGAGGTTTCTGAAGTAATAGCGGCGGCCTTGAACCTGACTGTGATGTTCTTAAATATGTTCCTTTTTTATCTCCCCTGATTAGAACAATCCCCTTGAGAGTGCGGCACGCAGTAATGAGACGAGTCGGAAGGTATACAATAAAGCCCATTACTTGTCCGGAAACGGGTTTCTTTCTTTGTTTCTCTCTCTCATTTACAGCGGGACCTTTGCCCAATTACCTGACGCTTTTCCATTTCATCTGTCCGTGCATGGATTAATATCCTATTCGAGAAGCAAAATCCTATTGAATCTGATATTAAATGTCATAAAAATGTCCTTAAAAAAATAGGTCTACAATTTTCATCAAAACAACAGAAGTTTGATCCTAGCATGGCTTTTTCTCAAATGCAGCGATGTTATCAACCATGTCCTCTGTCTCTGCCAATTTACGAGATGGATAATTTCGGCCATTGAAATTGCTGCGCAGTTCCCAACATCAGAAAAGGCTAAACACAAACGCTCACACACAATTTGACTCATTTACGTGTTCGGGTTTTTCCACCCCACATCGCCTTGTGACGAAGAGGGCGCAAACAGCATTTTGCACGAGCGGGCACCAGTGTCCGCCGAGCCTCCGCGTGTGCAGTGTTTACCAGCGGATATCTTGGTATGCGGTCATCGCTATAATAGGTTTACCCTAAAAAACTAATCCGGGCAAACAAGCGCTGGGCGCATGGTCTATTTGCAGACGGGTGAGACACATGGTGCCGTCTTGACCCGTGACCAGACTAAACTTGGGGGCATAGCATACTGCCCCCACCCCCAACCCGGCCCGGAGATGTCATTAGGCTCCATCGCCCATTATACACTAGGCCTAATCGGCTTTGTATATGGGTTACAATACAATATTCAATACAATTACTCATTTCAAAGGATCCGAAAGAATAGTTAATGTTTGTCTGCAGGCTTGGAAGCAGATTGGAAGCAAATCGTTTCGGCAACTATAGACGCCACAAAATGACTCCGTCTGAATTTTGAGACCAGTCAACACCACCAGCCGACTTTCGCAGACGCCCTCTTGGGTCAGAAGTGGACAGTCCGTCACAAATGTGTCTAAAAATGGTATACAAGCGATGTGCAATCCAGAATAAAACCAACTGCCCGACTTACCCAGTGTTGGGTCGTACTCGTGAAGATATCTTCCGCAGAGAAATCGGACTGCAATCGCTGTAGAGTTGGGGAAAAAACGTAAATGATGCGGGTTAACCCACAGGCAGAGAGCGAAGGGGGGGGGGGTGGGTGATAATACGATTAGTAATAGCAGAATAACGAACCCAAAAAATTGCATTTATTTTTAGTAAATCTGATCGACTAAAGCCGATTTCGAAAAAAAAAATACACCCTTGGTAAAGATGGCGTCAGTCGCGGCCTTGCTGCCGCTTTGAGATGCTAATCGATTCTTGCTACTCTTCCAGGAAGTTTTTTCGAGACACAATGGTCCTGGTGTCGGCCGAAAAAAACCTTCTTTTGTGGTGGGAGAAGGATTCGGACTGGACGGAGGATCAGTCTTTGGTGCACAACAATGGCTGTTGACACGCCAATGGGCGAGAAGGAAAAAAACCGCATCCATCACATTTTATTGCCGGACGAGGCAATCGAGGAAAGCGAGGGTGAAAACCCCAGAAACAAATAAACAAACTGAAAGGTGTAGGAAAGTTTCCTTCCCAGAATCAAGCCCTTGATAATGGTTTTTTTTTCGTCTCTTTTTTTTTCCCGCAAGAACCACTTCGATCTCAATTGTCAAAATCCTCAGAACCGGTTAATTCGTTTATTGATATGCCGTGAAAGAGAAAACGCCAATATTCGCAGATTGTGCCCGCCGTTGTTTTTGGATTTGCTGTCTGCGGTTAATGAGATCATCGACCTTTATTGGAAATAATCCAAATGCTAAATCCCTGATTAATCCGAGGATAACAACGCGGTAGAATCGTTCGCGCTATAGGCCTATGCACAATTAATCGAAAACATGACGCGGGTTTTTATTCGGCGAACGACGACAATTAAACCGCAATTAGTTGCAGTCTGAGCGGCAGCTAAAAGTAGAAGAAAACAAGTTTCTCGTCCAACCTTTTTTGGGGGTAAAAAGGATGATGAGGCCTGGGCACTTGTTTTGCCTTTTCCAAAGCAGTTTTTCCCCTAAAGACGACAAATAAAGTATTCAGTCTAATTTCCAGTCGTTTTTAAGTACAGTACGATATGTATAGGTTGTGCATGTGCGAGGTTTAACGGCTGGAAATAGCCAACGTCAATCGTAATTTTTTAACGTTTTATCGTTTTTTATCATTTTATAAAAAAAAAATGATGCGGCGGCAAAAACGGTGCAGGCGGGGACGAAAAACTAATATATGTGACCCGGCACATCATAATGAGAAATAACAACCACTTTTGAGATTTTGAGATTTTCTAATGATGTGCAAGTGTGTTCCATTAACTTTCAAATGATATCAAAATTTCCTCCAATACATCAACTTTCCGAAAATACAAAAAAGAAAAGAAAATTGATGTTAAATCGAATTGAGAAGATACTTTGACTTTAGGCGTTGTTTACTCGAAAAGTGTTTTGGTGGGATAATCCTCATGTCGCTGTGCCGGGTCACATATGTTTTACTTGGCCTAATTCAAAAAGCAGCGGAACGACTCCCACGTCCCTTCCTAACCGCGAACAAAACAAAATCCGTCTCTCACCAAATGATCCCCCCCCCACTGCAAAGTTCAAAGGTTTTGTGTTGTTCTAACGGTTAACAGTTACAACAACTCAGACGCGGGGATTGATCGGGCAGTTCCCGGGTACAGTTCGCGTTCATCGGGAAGGCAAAGGACCAATGCCCCCGGGGGCTAGAATTGCAACCTCCTCCCACTCCCTCTCCCCCTCCTCCTCCCCACTGGCCGGCAAGACAAACATGTTTGTAACGGGAAGCCCAATTGGAGGCTCCCAGCAGACAATCGAGTAAGGGCGAGGAGATGAAGAATACCATTGAAAACCCGCAGCCAACATCACCAGCACAGCACTCCACCCGAAACGGTGGTGGTGGTGGTGCATGGTGGGGGAATATTGACCCGTATACACACAAACAAATCCTGTCCAATAACATCTTGTATCGTGGTATTGACAAAATGTCTCGTGTGTATTGCAGATTATAGCTTAAGACAAATTTTAAAGGGAGTCATGATCACAGCAATACAGGTGTCCGTGCATTTACGACTTGATTAATTGCCTATTGTTTTGGGTTTTTGGGGGTTGGGCCAACAGACCCCACCTTGGGTGGGCATCCGTCGAACCTGGTGCCGTTGCTATCCAAAGCGCAGTGACGCAATCTATACGCTGCGCGGGTCCTAAGCGGCCATTTTATGGCCTTTTCTGCGGGGTTGTAAAACTGTCCCCCCTTACACCAACATGTAAGTAAGAGTTACGCTGATGAAGGTGATTGATTTGTGTGCTCGGTACTCCGCAGTGTGACTGACAGCTAGCCACACTAAGAACGGCTGGTAATCAAACCCCAAAATCTTCACATTGTACCCAAAAGCTGATCAGATAATGTCGATAAGGCTACTTTTCTTTCAGGGTGTTATTCGTCCCAAAATACATGACATTTTCTTTTCTTTCCATCCTATAGGAGCCACCAGAGGAAAGTAAATACCACGGTCTTGTCGACGCGACCTTTTCCCGAGACGCGTTTTCTCAGGCACTACCGGTAGCCTATAGAAATCTCGACAACAAAATGGCGCCAACGCCACTTGTACTTGCGACTGCTGCCAAAAACACTTGAAGCACGCGTGCACGAAAACACATCGCTCAACCTATGCGTTCGAGGGTCGGGCGTCTACCTTATGAAATAATTAAACACGTTTGCAATACAGCATATCCCTTCCGTCGAACGGACCGACCTCACCAACGCTATATATCTCCCGTAGACGTCAGGCCTATCATTCTGATCCATGGCAAGGCTTTAAAAAGGCAAAAGGGACCATGCTACTGGCATTCAATGTATTTTTTCGCTATCGTTAAGTCGTTATCGTCATCCCGTGATTCATGTTACTTTGAACGCCGATGATAATAGGTATACGTACGCGAGTAGATTGTGAAAAAACACACCACTTGTTGGTACCTATACGTAACTAGCTATTCCAATGGTTGCTATCGAAATTAAATCTATGGGAGACTTTTTTTTCCTCAGAAGATGGCATTTAACCGAGCGCTCTTTCTCAGAGTATTGGTTTGGAGAGATTGAGAGAGGGAGAGAGATATATTGAGAGATGAAGGAGAGATATTGAGAGAGGGGGAGAGCGATTGGGCGAGTGATGGATGGAGAGGGGAGAAATGTAGAGATAGGGAAAGAGACAGGCACGCAGAGATAGAGAGAGAGAGAGGCACAGAGACAGAGAAAGAGATTGAGAGAGGGGGGTGGAGAGAGATTGAGACTTTTGAGAGAGGCGTTGAGAGAGATTGAGAGAAGGGAGGAGAGAAATTGAGAGGGGATAGAGATTTAGAGGGGATAGAGAGAGACAGGGGAGACAGAGAGAGAAGAGAGAGATTGGGAGGGGAGAGAGATTAAGAGAGTGATGAATGGACAGGGGAGAAGTGGGAGATAGGGAAAGAGAGAGAAACGCACTGAGAGGCACGCAGAGATAGAGAGGGAGAGAGGCACAAAAAGAGAGACAGACAGAGAAAGAGAGAAAGCCCGAGACTGAGCCGAAAATGATGCCAAAGGTTAACGGTGAACCGCGAGAGCAAACAGTCGCCCGAGATAGCACTCACGGCGCGTTGATACTAAAGATGTAACCAGGATTCATTACACACATGTTTGTTTGCAGATTAGACTGCTAATTAGTGGGAGGGGTCGGCTCGTCAAAAGTGCCGCTCGGATGAGACAATGTCCCCCCCCCCCCCGCACACACACACACGCTTAACTGATCGGAAATGTCGGCGATAACCCGCAAAAAAAAAGTGTCAAGAACGAAGCGGGAGAGGTGTAGAAATTAGGGATTTGTCGGCGATAACAAAAGAGGGGTAGATTCAACTCTGGTACCCGGTGACCCGCTGAACCGCTGCGCATGTGACCAAAGCTACACAAAAACATTCGGCCATCGTGACCAATGTGTGTTCCACGAGTGCTATTTTGCTATTTCACCCCACCCCCAAACGTTGTTCAACAGGCATTTGCATTTGAGGAGCAGGCTATAATTCCATATTATGGACAACAGCAACAAGCAAAACAACATGCATTTTTTATATAAAAATGACTGACGACATGCCTACATACTGAGATAAATGTACAGTACAGCCTAGTATAATTTGGGTGAACACTGAGAAGGACTTTCCTTGGGAAAACCCTAACTCCCTAAGTGGTTTGTACACAGCGTTTCAAGTGTTGTCCGCATATGGAACTGGTGTTAATTTAGTGAGTGGAAAACTGAGAAACGCACTTCATTGATACGATATGAACCATCGACTTATTCGGGTAAATCACATAGGGTTTGTGCACACGGCTATCAAAAGCTGTCCGTACTCTGCTTTAAAGTGTGAACTTCATTCTCAAGCGCTGACTCCCGGGGATATCGTACACACTCAATAGAACGACCACAATCCACTACGATTTGCTCGATTGAGGGAAAACGGGCAATGTTCTTCGTCTTGTTTCTTGTGACAGTTTTTTTTTCTTCTTCACAAAACAGCGATACACAAAATGCAAGTTAGAGGGACTGAGACGCTTCAACTCATCAGACTGCGAGGAATAGCTGAGTCAATCGGTCCAAAGCCCCCAACCCTTCAGACATCAACAACGGCCAAAACATTTTGGGAAGCTCTGCTTTGGTTGGAAGTTACAATATCAAATGAGATTTGAAGGTTTTCATGATGAGAATAGCGGGAGTCCGTGTAACAGGTTTGCGATGACACCATGCAAAGTTCTCTTTTGTGAGTATAGTTCCGAAAAGAACCAGAGGAACTCGACGTTTCGAACCGTATGTTTTGTTCGTCTTCAGCAGCATACTATTCGAAACGTCCAGTTCCTCCGGTTCTTTTCAGAACCACACATACTCACAAACATGGTGTTACTGCAAACCTATTACTCCAGTTACAATACCCCCCCCCCAAAGAAAAAAAAGTCGAAAGATGTTTTAGTCCTCTCACCTGACTTCCCGACGCCGTCGTTTCCGAGCAGCACAAGGCGGAAGCCGTGCGAGCCCTTGTCTGTCTTCATCTCGTCCGTGTAGAATCGGCTGAAAGTCTTGGCTAGTGTCTTTAGTTTCTCCACCGGACTTGGTGGACTGGAAGACGGAAAGAAACAGGACATGGAGGGGAGGGTTATTGAGACGGGCTTGCAATACATACAAACGCAAACACAGACGGCAAGGTATAGCAAACAGATCGGACTATTCGGGTTGTGCACTGTTTAAAAAAACAGGAAGGTTGGACGATGGTACAAAACATCCAGTGGTAAGATTGTTGGTTAGAATATCAAGGCAGAAGAAGTCTTGGGCAGACTATTGCGCCCAACACGTCTCTGTCTCGTGGATACAAACATACCAGTGTATGCTTAGAATCTCAGGATACAAAATGGATGCTGAACTGCTGATACATGGTCCAGCGAAAAGAAAAAAAACCGCGTGCACATATTAAGTCTGCCAACATTTTCGGGGCGCGAAAGCCACGGCTAGGTCGAGCTACGAAGCCCCGGGAATATTGCTGGAGCTCGAATTAATTCGTTCTGAGTTTGAAACTCACCCGTCGAAGTCGTGTTCAGGAACGCTGCCAGTAATAGAGGGAGGCATCTCGAAATTCAAGATGTGTCTTGGAAAAAATATAATAACAGGAGGATCGCGACTTGGCGTGGTTTATCTCTCGAAGGCTTGCGTGCAACTGAAGGCAAGCTGGCGCTAGTCACCCCCAAACATGTTGATCACTTCTGAGTCCACTGAAGCCCGTTGTATTCTGTTGACCAATCCCCCAAACTATGCGACGAGGCCTCCGCACTGCACAAACAACACGGCGCTTAGTCAAGGCGGTTTTAAGAGCCCGAAATTCCAGCGTGTTCTTTCTTTGTTCGCCTGGTGGGAGGGAGGGGAGTGAAGGAGGGTTGAGCTCGGGCCCTTTTTTTTGGGGGGGGGGGGGTTAGGGGGGGTAAACCATAGATCCACTAGCTGTTAGACTTTTGTTGTGTCCCCTGGCCTGTATTACAACCGT